>APFE031417163.1:0-45817 GCA_000404065.3 Pinus taeda | reverse complement strand
GACAGGGCCAAAGAAGCCATTCCGGCCTACTATGATGATAAGGGAAATGATGGGTTTCAGAAACAACTCCTCCTATGGGGAGTGATTGATGAGCGATGTAACAACACACTCCATCGTCCCATTCATGCTGCTGGGCTTTTCCTGAACCCTGCATTTTCTTATGCATGTGGGTTTGATTTTGATGTTGAGATCATGGATGAATTCTTATCCTGTGTCTAGAAGATGGTGCGATCTCCAGAACAACGTATAGAGATCTCTGAACAAATTGAGACATATAGGATGGCAGGTGGCACATTTGGCTTTGAGATGGTTGTCAATGATAGGATGATTAAAATGCCAGGTATTTTTTAGTTTGTAGCTTTGTTTCAAATTTCATTGTCCCTTCAAATTCCATTTTTTTCTTATGTTTATTTAAAATTTTATTTGTAATTTTGTTGTAGATGCATGGTGGAAAATGTATGGTGGCAAGGTACTCCTTCTGCAAAAGCTTGCCATTCGCATCGTCAGCCAAATATGTAGCTCCTCAAAATGTGAGGGCAACTGGAGTGTATTTGAAAAAATACACAACAAGAAGCACAACAGGTTAACACTTAAACATTTAAAATATTGCAAATTTCCAAATAAATTTTTGAATTCATTAAACAATATTTTTTTTATAATTATTTATTATTATTTCATGATCTTTGTACAGGTTGGAATCCCAACGACTTAATGACATGGTCTACGTCTACTGCAACCTTCAATTGTGGGTGAGGCAACTTGAGAGGACACCTGATGTGGACGCCATCTCATTGGATGGGATTAACACCAATGTTACATGGAGGGTTGAGGCCAAGAGGCCTCTCATGGAGTCTGTTGATGATTGGTTAGTGCAGGATGTAGTGGAGGGGGAGCAGGAGGAGGAGGTGACACCACCTGCCTGGGCTACCACTACCACCAGTAGAGGACGTGGTCTACCTCCTATAGCTCCTACTTCTAGCTCTTCAACTTCTAGAGCACATCAGACTCCACTGCCATCTCCACCAGCACGGGCACCAGCATCTACATCTAGAGGGAAAGGGAAAGTTGTGGCATTTTCTCGCAAGAGGGGCAGAGGAAATCAATAGGATTAGACTTTCATTTTATTGTATATGACATTATGACATGATGAGATACATTATCCATATTTTTTGTTGATATTTGAGGTGAGTTGGTATCAGGAGTCAGACTTACTTTTGGGATGATTTTGTTTATGTGTGTTTAGCGTGGAATGTATTAAACATCTTATATATTAGTTTTTTTATCATATTTATGTGTCAATGTATTTATTTTATGTTGTAGATGGCTTAGATATTAAAAAAATTGAAAAAAATGAATATTTTTGTACCAAACGATTATTTCCCAATTATTTCCTATAATTTCCCGATAATTCTGATTTTTTTCTCGCGCCGATATTATCCCGATAACGATTAATGAAACATTGTGTTCCACCACTCAAAAGAAGAAAAATTCTCTTGATCTCTAATTGCATGCATGCTCCCAAATGGACCACTGCTAAGCGTATAGTTGCTCAACTGTTTCTGTACCATGGAAGCCTCCTCTTCATCAGGGACTAATTTATCCAATGCTTTCATATAACCAGATAGAACCTCTGGATCTAGGTGTGGTTTTCTCCTGCTACCCCCCCCCCTGTGTTGGTGTTGAAAGCCATGATGGATGATAGTATTTAGGTGTCAGAACATATGCTAAGGCATGCAATGGAATGTTAAGCATATCCCATCATTTTTCCACCTCTGCGTGAATATAATTGTACAAGGTGATATCACTAAGCTCAACAATGTCTTTAATCTGCCCCAACATGCTATCCATTGCTCATACACCTCCCCAATTATTGGTCGATCTGAATTTGCAAACTTGATCACGTAATAAATTGGTTTGGTGAATTGCAAAACATATTTAATTCGTGTCCAAAAGGACATGTCAAGAATAGTATCCTTGGCTACTTTAGCACCATCTCTATCAGTGTCAATTTCCTCTCATTATTCAAAGGTCGCCATATTAGTTAAAGCTTGTCTCACCTTCACTAGCCACCTAAAGGTGAGGTAATAACTTGCACATCTAGTTTTTGCAAGCTTAAGCAACTACAACTTGGAGTAAGTGCCATAAAAGTAGTTTACCCTTGTATGCCCTGTGATAAATTTAATGAGTTGATTCCTTCTCTTGTAAAGCTCATTAATCCATCCACATTCTTTATACTTCACAATATCATGCATCAAAAGGTTCAATGTGTGCACCAAGCAACCAAACCAAAAGATGTGTGGATGAGTATGCTCAATAATTTTTCTTGCTGCCTTACAATTTGTTACATTATCAGTGATCACTTGAACCACATTATTAGGACCAACATCTTTGATTGATTGCAATAGGAGCTCTGTAATGTTTTGAGAAGTTGCACTGATGGAGGAGTCATGACATGTAATAAATACTGCACCACTAGCAGAAACACCAAGAACATTTATCAAATGTTGGTTTCTAATATTTGTCCACCCATCTAAAACAATGGATACCCCACAATCCACCCACTCATTTGTAAGAAGTGTCAAAGCTCTTTGAACCTTTGCTCTTTCCCTTTTTAATAACATTGTTCTAGCTTTCTCATAGTTGGGGCTCTTGTATCCTTTTGGGGCTTTATTGATGGCCTTAACCATATCATGCCAATAGGGAGAGTGAAGCACATTGAATGGTACAGTGCAAGCACAAATAAATTGGACTATCTTTCCATCCACATCATCCCTCCCAACAACATTCAGGAAATCCCCTATTGTTGTTCTACTTCCATAGGTTGCAAAAGTACCATGAGGAGATGACCTACCAAATCTAGAGGTTGCACTTGATTCAGACTGAGGTTTTGTTTCTTGTTTTTTTGTTGTGCAACCTCCTCTATTTGGATTTATTTTCTTATTTGTTCAGTTCAAACGTTTGGGCAAATTTGTATCCCCACAGCACCCTTTTTGCCATCATTGTCCAACACCCCGCAAAGATGCCTCCTCACACGGGTATATGAACCACTATATGGTTTTCCTCCATGACAACCATGAAGGCACAAAAACTTGTAGCTTCCACCACCTTTTCCCCCTTCAAGTTTGGTCACATAGTTCCACAAGGGTGTCAATGCAGCGTTCCCCTCTAGTGTTTCAATGTTCTCTTCAAGTTCGTCCCCTTCCTCTTCAAACCCTTCCTCCTCATCATACATTGGGTCACTCATATGGGAACCACTATCCTCTTGTTCTTCTTCCCTTTTATGCCTACTCCACCTTGCCATCATGAAAACTAAAAGTGGAATGATACATAGAAGCCAAAAGAACATTATCTTGGAATATGAATATAGGTGGTGGACAACCTGCAATTAAATGAGCAAGAAGAAATAATGGGAAAGAGTAGGAGAGGGAGGAGAAAAAATACAAACAACAATGACAGAAAATGAGGGAGTTTGGGGCTTACAGTTACCTCTTTAGCTCTTGTAAAGGAAAGCCCTTATTTACTCCTCCAAGCTCCTCCTCCTTCACTGCTCTTAGCTCCTCCTTCACTCCTCCAAGCTCTCCTCAAGTCTCTCTTCTCCAAGCTCTCTTCCCTCCTTTCTCCTCTCTTCTCCAAGCTCTCCAAAAATACAAGAGTGAGGAAATGAGAGGAGAAAAAGAATTTTATTCCCCTCAATCTTTTCCCTAACCCAAGCTAAACCCACCCCCAACCATAATTAATCAAAAAGAAGTAAAAAATAAAAAAGATATAAGTGGGTCTAGCCCGCAGGACTGGCTAGCAGCCATCGGAATCGCTCGGGATCCGCCCAGAGTCGGCCCTAATCCGCAACAGATCCACAGGTGATCTAACCCCAAAGCCGCGGATTGGGCTTACATGGTTTCGATAGACCGGGAACCGTGTTTTCCAGCCTGATCCACGGTTCCGCATTTCCAAACCGTGATTTCGAGGCCAGATCACCACGGTTCCGTACAAACTGTGAATCCGGCTTTTGATCTTGGGGGGTTCACGCAACACTGAATGGAACACAACCAGCAAGTTAATTTGGCTCAGGGATTGAGACAATCCAATGTTCTAGCAAACCTTCAACTAAATGAATAGGGCAGAGTGTCTACACTATTTGTAAAGGTTGAGATTGTTGTAGCTATCACGTAATGATCCACCAATTAACAATCATAACCTACATATCAAGGAATACAACACCCATAAATTTTAAGATAATAAACTATAAAACTCTGTTGAATTTTAGGCCTAATCCTACATCTAATTGCATCCTTCTCCTCTGCGGCCCTGAGACCCTGAGCACCCCCTGATTTGTTGATTGCAGCAGGTCTAGTCCTAGCCCCCTAGCTGGCACCTCTTTCAATGCGCCTCCCTCTCCTTCCATTTTTCCATCCTTCATCCCTTCTTCTGCAAATCCCTTGTTCGACTCTGCCCTCCTACCACCAACTTGCAAGGCCCCGATTAGGTCGGGTGGTCAATCATGACCAATCTGACCTCCCCTACGCTTCTAGACCAAAATATCATTGCGTTTAACTTTGTGGTCTCGAATGGCCTGAATTTCTAGAAGTCTTCCTCCTCTAGACTCATAAAAAAAAGCTGAATGAAATCCTCAAGGTCAAGATCTCCGCGCCGCAGGCCAATATCCGTGCCCTTCAACTAGCATATTGGGCTCTCGTGGGTCAATTCATGGGATTGTGGCCCTCCCCTCAATCTATTCACCAATGGGTCCTAAACAATTGGAAACCCTTGATCAATGGGGAAGTCACTCTGTCCTTCTGTGGCAAAGATTTTTATACCTTTTTCTTTGAGAAAAAGTCACATCGAAACAAAATCTTTAGGAGTGGCCCTTATTTCAGGGGTGCTCAAGGGCTTTACCTAGATCGTTGGACCCCAAACTTCAATCTAGATTGTGATGTTATCTCCCTCCCGATTTGGGTGAAGCCGCCTTTTCTTCCCCTTCATTGATGGAATGACGCCACATTCGGAAGTATTGGCAAGACCTTGGGAAAATACGTGGATTGTGCTAAGCCTCGGGATGGGCTTTTCACTTGTGACATGATCTGAATGGAGGTAGATCTAGCAAAGGGTCTACCCACTGCAATTAACTTAAGCCTAGATAGTTGGTTGCATATCCAAGAATTGGACTACAACCAACTCCCTTTCAAATGCAAAATTTGTCATGATTATGGCACTTCGCCAAAAACTACCCCAAGAAACCAAAAGATCTGAACAAGCAAGGTGAATCAACATAGCAATGGCAGACAACCAAAAGGAGAAAAGGTCCTCAAAAGTCGTAGCCTCCCTCTTCACAACAGCATAAACAACCCACCTCAAAGGAAGCTAGACCACCTTCCCCGAAGAATAATCAACTAAGATCGCAAAAGGCACGAGTAAATCACTGGAAATACTGGCAATAAGTTTGATGCTTTGGCTAATGAAGTAGAAGGAGAGATCTATTGAAGAGTGTAACTAGTGTCGGTCTTCTTAATTATATTTGAGTCATGATGTAATGTATTTGTCAAAAGAAAGAAGAAATTTATATATAAAAGAAAATTATTTATTAAGCATGGGTTTCATACTCTTATTATTTTATTTCTAGGTCAAAGCCTCCATTATAGGCTTCTAGGGTTTATGTCAAAAATCCTTGTCCATGACACCTTGTAAGAGAGCCTTCTTGGGCTTTTGTATCATGTAAAGAAATTTGTTTTTGAGTCAAAATAGTCATTGTGTCCCTCCTCACCAAATCAGCTCTATCCATCAGCCCAGTTAGAGGGAATTCGACCTTGTGGAAGCAATATATATAAGGCAGCTCGACTCATTTGAAACACACACTCAACAAGTTCGATCTACAAGTGAAAGAGGCAGAAAAAGAAGAGTGAAGTAAAGGAGAATGAAGAAAGAAGTTGGGAAAGACAAAATCGAAGTTTTGGGAATCTCTCTCTCACACATGCAAAGTCTTCTAGGGTTTCTAGACAAGTAGTTGGGGGCTAAAATCTTGATTTGATGCTACATTTGAGCAACTGACACTTGGAAGATTTGGCAAAGTTTGTCTACAAGAAGGAAGGGTTGACTTGGTGATTGGAGGAGGTCTTTGTCCAGGTCAACGGGGTCTTGGATTGTCTCATCTTGATTTGAATCTACTAGTGAAAGAGTTTGAATGGGCTTTCCCCTTTATAGGGCTTTTAGCACTGGCTGAAAGCCTACATCTGATGTCCTTGATCTTCATGTTTTATTTTGATGATTGCTTGATGAGAAAAAGATAAAAGAACATAAATAAAGTTAATAAGAATACAAAAATATCACAAGTAATTGTCAACATAAGAAAACCTTTCTGCCTTTCTGGTTTTTTAACATGGTATGAGAGCTAAGGTGAAGGAGAAAAGAAAAAGGCAACTTGAAGATCTATTGAAAGGGTCAAAGAGAAGGATCATATAAGAAGAGGAAGACCTATTATCTAGTCAAGAAAACATTATAAAGTCCATGGCAACCTCGATGAATTCAGAAAACAAGCTAGAAGGAGCCTCCAACTATAGAGCATGAAAGAAGAGGATCAATCTCATCCTTGCTAAGCACAAAGTACTAGATTTTGTTCTAGGGAAAGTTCAGAAACCAACAGATGATGCAAGAAAAGAAAAGTACAGGGAAGCTAACATCTTGACCATGAATCTAATTATGGATGGAGTAAAGAACAATCTAATCCCCGACATATCCAACATAGATACTGCACAAGGGATGTATGAAGCTCTCTCCAAACTATTCACCATCAAGGACATTGGACAAATAGCCAATCTCAAGAATGAACTAAGAACAATAAAGATTACGAAAGATGACCCTGTGTCCTACTTTGTAAGAATATTTGGAATAAGAGACAAACTCCAAGCCATTGATGAAGTTGTGCCAATGGAAGAAATTGTGATTGCAGCCCTATTGGGTTCACCAAAATCATGGAGCTCTTTTTGCATCAAGTATTAGCAATTGGAAAGATTCACTATCATTTGCACAAATGTGGAATGCATGCAATCAAGAAGAAGCATGCATCTCATTAGTAGTTTGACAAGAAAGAAGATGAAGAGAACAACACCTCCGATGCTTACTCTGCTCATCACAAGAAGAAGGAAGGAATCAAGAAGGACCAAGGAAGAAGATTGACCTATCAAAGATTGAATTTTACAACTGTCACAAGATGGGACATTACAAGAGTCAATGTCCTGAAAATCCAAGGAATAAGAAAAGAGAGAGAACATGCAACCATTGCTAATGAAGCTCCACCTAACAAGAACAAGACTGAAGAATCTGAAGTCAAAGACTTATTTTCTTAAGTCTCTTAGGCATACTATCCCTTGCATATCCTTCTACTTTAAGTTTTGTAATGTTTTCTTTTATGTTTTGGTTTCTAGAGATTATAGATCTAATATGTCTTGTTAGAAATTCTTGAATTGTTTTTGATAAGTTATAGGTATTCCTCAAAAAAGACTAGATTAAGAGGGAGCCTTCACCATTTTACCAAAAGATAAGTATATTGTTCTTTGTTTCCTCTTTCATGTTTGATTGCCTTCAATCATCAAGATTTCTTTGTATTGCATACTCTTAATCCTTTCTTTGTATTTTCCTTGGTACGAAAATTTGCAAAATACATAGAGGTTATGGAGGAAACTTCAAGGAAAAGACTAGTGTCATGAAAGTAAACTTGTTACTAAAGAAACTCTACAAGGTTTCTTAAAGAACAACTCAAGGTATGTTTAATTTGACTTGTTGCAGAAGAAGGTATGAATATTCTTCATTTGAAACTTGCTTTATATTACTAACTCTCTCATGTCTAGGGTTTTGAATCATAAGGTTTCTCGTTAGGGTGATTAATCGATTGATTGAATCTACCTTTATCATTCTATCTCTTCTCATTTTGTTTTGATAAAACCTTAACCTTAGGGTTCACTACAAAACCCTAGCCTTTCGATGCTTAGGGTATGCTAATGATGAAACCCTAATCTTCTTAGGGATTATTGATAAAGTTTAGATCTCTTGTCGAAATCCTACTCTCTTAATGTTTAGGGTTTTGGTAATGTTATGGTAAAACCCTAGCCTTTTAGGGTTTGTTGTTGATGTCTAAACACCCTAATTTTCTTAAAGTTTGGCAAATTAGGGTTTTTTATGACAAAACCATTGTAATAGTCAATATAAAACCCTACAGATGGATCTCTAGGTGTATGTGCTTGCGTATAATTGAAACCCTAGCCTAGTCATAATTTGTTGTATATTTAATTTTTGAGTTTAATGTTTGTATCTAGGGTTTACGATAAAACTCTAGTATGAGACTGATATAAGTTTCTAGGAAATAATAATGGAACCCTAGAGATGAAATGTTGGTATGCCAACTTAATTGTTGATATTCATGATTTAGTTTTTGAAATCTAGGGTTTGTAATAAAACCCTAGTAGAGATTTATATTCTAGGGCATGATAATGAAACCCTAGAAGTATGATATTTTCGATTATTGATATGATTTAGTTTTCATGATGAAATCTAGGGTTTGAGACGAACCCCTAGTAAATGTTGTTGCAAGAAGTCTAAATGGATGAAACTCTTAATTGATTATAAAACCTAACTAGGTTTAGGTCTTGAATGTCTAAAATCTGATTTATTATGCTCCTATTATAATGACATGCTAACCTTATATTGATAAAGTTGGCTTGATGCTCTTGTACATATATATTTGTGTTTGGTTGTACTTGTTAAAAGTTTACAAGTACATGGTCTTGAAGATGATGAAAATGCTTACCTCGTATTTCATGATAATTTGATGATGATGTTGAGCATGATTGAAAGAGGGAGCTATGAGAACCTCGATGACATTAAAATTCGATAGATGATCTTGTTGCCATGTGAAGGAATGAAGTTTTGGAAGGTCTAAATTCTTTGATGAATTGTTGATGCAAAAACGAAGAGCTTGTGTGACTACAAGAAGATAGCTGATGGATTTGTCCCCTAGTTACTTGGATAAAGTAAAGTGTATATCTCCCTAGTTGAGAGAGAGCTTGAAGAGAAGTGAACGACATGATGAAAAGGCCATGAGGATGTTTGAAATCGGAGAATAGTTGAAGCAATATTGATGGTTATTCGTGATTGATAAAGTTGTGAACAAGACTTAGATGTTTTTGGAATAAGTGTTGAGGCTTAATTTGGTGTTGCAGGAAAAGTTGAAGAAGTAAAGCTTCTGACTAGATGTGTTTGATATGATGATGATCTTGTTGAAGAATGTAACTAGGTTCGGTCTTCATATTTATATTTGAGTCAAAGAATGAAAAAGAAATTATTATTATTATTATTATGACTATTAAAGCATGAGTTTTAGGCTTGGGTTATCATGTTTTAAGTCAAAGTCCCCATTGAGGACTTCTAGGATTTATTCTTTGTCATTAGAGTCATTGTCCATTTAAAGAGACCCTTCTTGGGCTTTTGAATCATGTAGAAAGGTTTATTATTGAGTCAAATAAGGTATTTGTCACCTCCACAACACGTCGGCCTCAAGGAGATCAAGTCAGCCTCAAACTTGGTAATTCAACCTCACCTAAAGCCTATATATACAAGTTTGTATTCATTTGTAGACATCAACTCAAGAAGTTCAATCTACATCAAGGAAGTGCAGAAAAGTGTGAAGTTCAAGGTGACGATGGAAGAAATACAAGTCAAAGATTTTGGACTATCTCTTTCTCTCTCTTATGAGAAGTTACTGGGCTAGTTGTTGGCTCAAAGTTCTACCGCTCGGAGGGTCGAACTTCTGAAAGTGTTGGGTGGAAGATTCTGCTGCTGGAAGGTCGAAATTTTGGATTTGTTGGGTCGAACTATTGCTGCTGCAAGGTCGAAGATCTAGGTCAAAGTTGTTGGAAGGAGAGACTGACTTGGTGGTTGGAGGAGGTTTGTGTCTAGGTTGAAGAGTCTTTGATTATCTCATCCTAACTACTGAAGGAAGAAGTTTGACTAGGTTTTCCCCCAGATAGGGGTTTTACCCTGGAAGAGTACCTACATCTTGTCTCTCGTGTTCTTGTGATCTCCATACACATATAATTTGGTAATTGCTTGATGAAAGATAATATAACAAAGATATAAAAGAAGCCAATATAATTTACAAGTAATTATCAAGAAAGAGAAATCTAACCCTAACTCTACTAGCATTGATTTCTCAACATGGTATCAGAGCTAAGGTCAAGGAAGATTGGAGATCACTCTATTGGCTTGAAGGAAAGGACTACTCCCTCTATGATAAGATACTTGAAAATATGATTCAACATTGTGGGAAGTTGGATCAAAAAGGTTATCTACAACTTATTCAACAAAGTCAAACACAAAGGGTTTTTGGTTGCACTTACAGGTTCACTCAATGATGACAATGCATGGATTATTGATAGTGGAGCATCAAGACACATGACAGGAGAAAGAAAACAACTTCATACTCTATCAAAGGAGCAATCTTCTCATGCAGTGGAATTGGGAGACAACAAAAGCTATGTTGTTGAAGGCATGGGATCAACTACTTTAAATCTAGACAATGGAGCAAAGCTACATCTCAACAATATACTATATGTTCCAGGGTTGAAAAAGAATTTACTTTCAATTTCTTGCTTAGAAGATAAGGGTGAGAGTTGCTTTTGTAGATGGAATGGTTTTGGCTTGGGGTAAAGATTCAAGCATTGATAAAGCTAGAATCAATGGAATTCGTGAAGGAAGTTTATATAGAGTATTAACACCATCTCCTCAAGCCCTAGTTCACATGGAAATCAATCCCAGTGAACTATGGCATAGAAAATATGGCCATTTACATTACAAGGTTAATCCCTCTCTCAACAAATTGGTAAATGACATTCCCAATATTAAAGAAGATTGTGTAGGAATATGCAAGGGATGTGCCTTAGGAAAGAATACAAGGAAACCATTTACAAGCAGCGAAACAAGGTCTAAAGAAATATAGGACATAATCCATTCAGAAATTTAGGTCTAAAGTAGAGACCTTATCCAAAAGAAGAATAAAGTCGATAATGGCAGAGAATACTTAACAAGAAATAATTGTATATTGCAAAGAAGCAGGAATTAAGAGGGAGCTCATTGTTCCCTATAATCCCGAACAAAATGGAGTTGCAAAAAGGAAGAATAGAACACTTGAAGAATGTATTTGAACAATGATCTTTGATCAAGACATTCCAAAATATCTATGGGGAGAAGTTGCAATGACTGATGTATATATTGAAAATAGAAGTCCTCATAGAATCCTCGATAATATAGCACCTGAAGAAGCATTCACAGGAAAGAAGCCTTGTGTGGACCATCTCCAAATCTTTGGATGTCCCTCCTATATCCATGTTCAAAAGGACAAACGAAAGAAGTTGGATTCTACAAGCATTAAAGGGATTTTTTTTTGCTACAATTTTTCTTCAAAGGCATATAGAATCTACATCAAAGAAGGACGACAGGTTGAGGTAAGCAGGGACATTATATTTGATGAAAATCATGCCTACAAAAGATCCAAAGATATTCCTATTGATTCCGATGACGAAGACATACCACTATTCGAAGAAGAAGAGCACCACAACAATCCTACTACAAATCAAGAAGAAGAAGAAGAAGGACCATGCGAGCCTATTCAACCTGTGATCATACCCGACACAAGGAAAAGGCCAAACTGGTTCAAAGCTACTCTTGAAGATGTCTAAGTGTGAAAATTTTTAAACAGAAATTGTACTACAGCAACTGATTTATTTCACCTACTTATTATTCACAATAATTTATTTACGAAATCCCTTCAGCAAATATTAAAATAAATTCTACTACAGTTATCAC
Organism: Pinus taeda; assembly: GCA_000404065.3. Taxonomy (NCBI): domain Eukaryota; kingdom Viridiplantae; phylum Streptophyta; class Pinopsida; order Pinales; family Pinaceae; genus Pinus; species Pinus taeda. The sequence goes on along the minus strand of APFE031417163.1, from coordinate 33,970 downwards.
ATAATTACACAGAGAAAATACATGCACAAGAACCAATCACATCAACATAGTTTTTTTGGACAATTGTCCCCGGAAAAAACCAATGCGGGAAACGGTGCAGCAAATGAGGGTTTTATTAATCTTCGGCAACAATCGCTTTCACAAGGAATGATTTTACAGAGAAACTGAAAGAAAACACCTGAGACTTTCCCTTTCTGACTTTCTGACACTTTGGAGACCCTTCTCTCCTCCTGCATCACCTTTGCGTCACTTGGTGTGGCTCAGCGTGGCTTTGAGTGGCTCTGCCTCCCTCTGCGTCAACATGCGTGAGGGCTATGTCTCTCCTCTGGAATACGTCTCTTTCTGCATTGTCTCTCACTGTCCCTGCGTCACCTCCTCCTCAATCACGGACTACTGTTGATGCCCTCCTCTTCCTCCACCCTGCAACTCTCCCTCTGATATCGATCTCCTTCTCTTGAGAATCGATTTTCCTTGAGATATTGAATATCTGCCGGTGTGTCTCCAAATTATCCTCAAGTCTTCTCTTATACTTTTCCTGTTGATGAATCAACGGCTAAGATTAAGATAGACTTGATCCTCGTCTCTTAGGATTTTCTCACCCTTATCTTTATTAATGCCCATTCATATTTTTATTTTCCTAAGTTTAGACTTAGGAACCCATTAAAAATATTAATTATTTTAATAACTCCTCATCTGAGTGGAATTTCTCAGAACAATTTCTATGTCTTTGAAGTCTCATGTTCCTAAGCCTCTCCTCCAAATTTCAAGGCTAGAGCACATCCGATGCTACCAAAAATCAACACTCCCTCTTAGCGAGGAATGTGCTCTAGTAATGCTTCACCACAGAAACATCACACTGATCTTCCGCATCGCTCCCTGTGTTGATGCTTGGCCTGCTGGCTCACACCCCCTGCACTGTTACTTCATGTATTGCTGCCCATGACACTGCTACATATGTACTGCAGCGCCCTCTCAATATGTTGCATCACGTTGCGCGTAGCACTGCCACTACAAACTGTTGCACTGCAACTCCGACACTGATCCATTTTTGCTACTGAAATGTGTTCTTCACCATCCCCATCTTCTCCCTGAAATAAACAAACATTGTTCTTCCTAGAGCCTTGGTGAGGATGTCTGCCACCTATTCTCGTATAGGAGTGTACCTCAATTGTATTGCTCCTCGTTGGACACGGTCTCTGACAAAATGACACCTGATATCAATGTGCTTCGACCGATCATGCAATACCGGATTCTCAGAGAGCTTGATGCAACTCTGATTATCACACAAAATCTTGGTCGATTTCATCCTTCTCCTTAATAGATTCACAAGAAATTTCCTAAGCCATATGGCTTAGCAGGGATTTGTGCTAGCTGCCATATATTCTACTTCAGGTGAGCTCAGTGCCACAGATTTTTGTTTCCTACTACACCAAGAGGTCATTCCTAATCCAATGTTGAAACAGTACCCAATTGTAATTTTCTGATCTACTGAACTTCCAACCCAATCTGCATCAGTGAACACACTCAACCTGATGTCATTGCCTTGGGTGTACAATAGTCCATGCTTGACTGTTCCTTCCAGATACCTGAGAACATGTTTGCCTGTTGCCTTGTGCGCCCTCTTGGGTTCCACCATGAACTGACTGAGAGTGTTGATAGCATAATAAATGTCTAACCTGGTGTTGACCAGATACATCAGGGACCTTATAACCTGCCAGTACAAGGTGGGATCAACGTCTTTATCTTCTAATGCATCAATCTTCTTCCAGTTGGTGATCATTGGAGTAGCCATAGGTCTACAGTCCTGCATCTTGAATCTCTTCAAGACCTTTACAGCACATCTCCCTTGTCCAAGGAAGATCTCACCATTCTGTTGCCAAACTTCCAACCCCACGAAATAATGCATTTATCCCAAATCTTTCATGACGAATTTTGTGGCTAGGTTCTTCATGCAGTCTTTGATGAGCATGGATGATCCTGTCAAGAAAAGATCATCCAAATATAACACTAGGATTAGAAGCTCATTCTCTACGACAAGATAGTAGAGATTAGGGTCTGCGTCACTCTTGACGAACCCCGTCTTCTGCAAGTAGCCATCAATTCGATCGTACCGCGCTCTAGGTGCTTGTTTAAGCCCATACAAGGCTTTATTTAATCTACATACATGAGATTTCTTCTCATGTGTCTCAAAACCGTCTGGTTGTTCAATGTATACTTCCTCTTCTATTACCCCGTTCAAGAATGTTGTCTTGACATCCATCTAGTGAATCTCCCACCCCATATGTGCTACAAGAGATATCACAGTTCTAATAGAAGTATACCTGGCTACTGGGGCGAAGGTTTCTTCGTAATCTATCGCTTCCTTCTGAGCATACCCCTTAGCTACAAACCTGCCTTTGTATTTCTCCACACTGCTGTCTACAACATATTTGACCTTGTAGATCCATCTCGAACCTACCACTGACCTGTCTTGAGACCTAGGTACCACTTCCCAAACATCATTGACCATTATAGAACTGTATCCCTCCACCATAGCATCTACCCATACTTGATGCTGAACGGCCTCTTGAAAACTAGAAGGTTCCCCCACCTGTGCTACTAGGGCCTAGTATCTGTCTGGCTATCTTCGCTCCTTTTATTATTCTTGGGTGCACCAATGAAGTCCTCGACATCCCGTAGAATCTGTCGGAGTTCTCGGCTCGTTCTTCCACTAGTAGTGTGCACATTCATCAGTGCTTCCTCTTCCTGAGATTCCTCCTGTTCTGAAGCTTTGCCTTTAGGAAAATTTCTAGTGCTAGTTTCTGCTGGTCGAAGTGGTTGGACCAATGGTTCGTCTTTTGATTGCTCCTCAGAAGGCATTTCTCAGGATTTCCTGAAAGCTCTGTCTTCCATGAACTTTACATCTCGTCGAACATCTGCTAATGGGGATACTTTAGATCCTCAAAATTCTCTGATGGAATCTTCATTGAAAGGTTCACCAATCAAGAGGAGAAGCAAGTGTTTCATCAAGGATTCCATAATTGTGGAATTCATGAGATGATGGTATGATGACATAAAAGGTGAAGCAGATCAAGGGATTGAAGCTCTTTCAATCAAGGAAGTTGTTGCAAGAAGTCTGGATGACCCAAAAAAAAATGAGGCATGTATGCATACATTCAATATTGTAGGAGTCATGTCATATGGTTGCAGGTAACATGAATCAATGCTCTATCTTGAGAGCATAATCAAAAGGAGGGATCTTCTCCTTCGTAGGGATGCAGAAATGTATAAGTCACACATTCATTACATGAAACCAACATAATATGTCCTCATATGTAATATGAGGTGGTTTACATTAATTGGAGGAACTATGATTGAAAGTTCTTGGGAATGGAATGTGTAAAAGAAAGGAAGAGATCGGGGAATATGCAACCATGATAAAGGCAATCAATATCCGAGAAGCCAAGAGATCCGACTAGGATATCTCCAAGAAAGATATGTATACTCTGATAAAGTCTGAAGGAGAAAAAGACCCTTGACAAATATATATATCTTTGGGAGATGTGTCGATATGTATGCAGGATGTTGATGCAAACTAGAAGATGTCATGATGAAAGACCATCATAAAGGCAATTTTGATTTAAGTGTTCATTTCTATTTTCAAACAAATATTTGGATGGGCTTATGCAAGACTACCGAGGGAAGATCTATGGATGTCTTCCACCATCGATGCCCATGTAGTAGGAAGAAAGATCCTTAAGGAAACATGGCATGAAAAAGGCAGCAGCGCATGAAGGAAGGCCAGATATGGACTGATGGATCACTTTCCGATGATTACATGACTAACTCATGGATGAAGGTGATGGATGGTCTGTGCCCTATGAAGAAGTCCCAAACATGAAGACTCCTAGATAACGAAAAGAAGTTCATGACATCGTGAGGAGGAGTTCTTCAAGCAATTGGTTGTCCCATCATCTCCACCTGAGGAGCTACTATAGGACCCTAATTAAGAGGGAGCCTAGAAACAAGTTTCTTACTTGGTAGAAAATTGGAAACAAAATTCCTAAGCCAAGAGGGAGCTTAGGCACATTCCTTCCGTAGGAATGAGTACATTCCTTTATTGAAATAGATACGTCCTCCCTAAATAAGAGGGAGAGATAAACACATCATTCTTGTCTTCACTTGGGAACACAAAATGGAGGATTAGGTAAATATCTGGCATCCGATGCTCTTTGAGGATGTGTTAGGGCATCCAAGATAAGAGTAGTTGTAGAGGACAGATATTCTTTGAGGACTGCGAATCTAAGATAAGAATAGTCTTGGTGGAACACACCCTGAGAACCCGAGTGGGGTATGTTCCGATAGAGACAATGATGAGGGTGTCTATACATCATTGGTCTTGCGAGCATTGGGCTCAAATTTTGTGGAGAGATAGAGTTGTTAGTCAAGGCCTTGCTATGTGACAATGTTGGCCGATATGATGCTAAACAAATGGGTTACCAATCCAGCTCTTCTTATGATAAATTCTTCAGATTGAGAATGACCAAGTACCATTATGAATACCTCCCTAGTTAAGAGGGAGTGTTGAAAAGAATAACTAGGTTCGGTCTTCATAATGACATATGTAATTGTGATTTTATGTAATTGATAAAAAGAAGAAAATAAAATTATTATTGTAACACTTGTCTCATATGTTTCATGAGAAAGGAATTTTATTTTTAGTAATGGCTCCCACTATGAGCCTTTAGAATTTGTCATTTAGTCATAAAAGTCAAATTGAGTCAATGTCACGTATGAAGGACCCTTCATGGACATGTTACATTTTGTACGAGTCATAAAATAAGTAGGAAAGCCCTCCAAGACAAGCACAATACCTCTTCTTCAAGTCGGCTTCAAAATAGAATAAATGGTCTCCTCCAAATGACATGTTGGCTCACCCTCCAACAAGTCTTATTTTGATGAGGAAACAACTATAAATAGGGCAACTCAGCCACATTTTAGAATCAAAATTTCGCTAATCATCAAGTCTGAAACAAGAAGTGCGAAAGGGCCAAGAAACATAGTCCTATAGCCAGCAAAGTGAAGCAAAGGGAGAGCAAGGTCAATGGTATCATTTGGATTTGTTTTGGGTCTATTTTAGGACACATATGCGAAGAAGGAAGAGGACACTTGCTGCAGAGAGAGTCGAGAGGAATTAAAATCCTCTTAGGCAGCCCAATTGGAAGTAGGGCAAGTTTAAGAGGAAGACGAGGCAAGCTAGAAGAAGTTTTTATGCACAATTGAAGGTCTAACTCGAGGAGGCCGAAACTAGTGAAGGTCTGAAGCGGAAGGTAGCCAAAGTTAAAGAGAAGTTGAGAAGAAGGAAGGGGCAAAAGGAGGTTTTGTGTCTAGGTCTTGGAGTGGCAAATAGGTCAAGGGTCTTGGTCTTGGTATTCATCAATTACAATCTCTATAAGAAGAATTTGTTCGGGTTTTCCTCTCAACTAGGAGAGGTTTTGGCCCTAGCTGATAGCCTACATTCTGTGTCTCTTGTCTCTTTATGGTTTATGCATTAGCAATTGTTTGATGAAAAAGAACACTAATAATCTAAGTAAAGGAAGATCCTAGTCTAAGAAAGTAAAAAGCATTCACAAGCAGTTATTTGAAGAAGAGAAAACACTTAATATTGAAGCCCTAGATTTCTCAACAAAAATTTGCATTAAACCCTGGGCGAGATCCACGAAAACAGCTAGCGAAGGAGCTACTCACAATTTGGAGCGAACAATTAATCAGCTCCACATAGCCATGGAAAAGGTGCATGTAACTGAGGAAATGATGAGGTAGGACAAATTCATGTTTGACAAGTATCATGCTCTACTCAACGAGGAAGAAGAATATTGGAGATTGAAGTCTCGAAGTGTGTGGCTTCAAGGCGGTGATAGAAATACAAAATTTTTCCATAAGCCAAGAAAGAATAGGGAAAGGAAAAAAAAACCATTCAGGAGATTGTGGTTAACGGGACCAAGGTTGGCAATTTTCAACAAATCAAGAAAGAAGTGGTTACCTTCTTCAGCAAACTTTACTCTCAAGGCGAGCCTTCGTCTATGGATTCTGAAGATTATATGTTGGAGCATATTTATTCAATCATCTCTAAAGACAAATAAAAAATTAATTCTTCCTCCCATTGAAGAAGAGATTCACAAAGTAGTATTTTCCTTCCATCATAATAAAGCACCAGGTCTGGATGGTTTTACAACTCACTTCTATCAGCACTTTTGGGAGCTAATTAAGTGGTACCTTTGCAAAATGATCAGCAACTCGTTGAAAAATTGTTGTTTGGGAAGTGGCATAAATTTGTCTTTTCTTTCTCTGGTACCCAAAGAAAATAACCTTTCTTCCTTCCTCAAATTTCGGCCCATTTCATTATGCAATGTTTCCCATAAAATTATATCCAAACTCCTGGCCGAAAGATTAAAACAATTCCTCCATGGTACTATCTTTGAAATCCAAGAGGATTTGTTCTTGGGAGACAAATTTTCAATAATGTAATTATGGTCCAGGAAGTTGTTTATGCCAACCAAGCAAGAGGGGACAGAGGAATAGCCATCAAATTAAACATGGTTGACGCTTGTGATAAAGTCAGGCATAGATTTCTTTTTTAAGTAATGAACAGATTGGAATTCGGCAGTACTTTCATAAAATGGATTTCCATCTACATCAATTCTCCATGGATCACTCCTCTTGTTAATGGCAAAGTCTCTAACTTCTTCCGAGCCTCTTGTGCTCTTCGCTAAGGCTATCTATTATCTCCATTTATATATATCATGATGGCTAATACACTTAGCAAGAGACTTGAGCACAAATGCAGCTTGGGTCACCTTCCTAGCATCGAGTTCACTCCAAATATTAAAAGCGTCAACCACACCCAATTTGCTGATGACACCATCCTACTTGGGGGAGCCTCAGTGGCCATTGCCCGCAGATTCAAATTAGTCCTGGACAATTTCACTGTCCCTACAGGAGGATTAACTAACTCAGCTAAGTCTCAAATTTATACTTGAAATATATCTATAGCCAAGCAACTCCAAATTGGTGCGATATTTGGCTTCAGCACTATGGAAGGATGGAAAGATTTTAGGTAACTAGGGATTCCTATTTGGTTAAAACCTCTCTCTCCTCAAGTTTGGCATTCAGTTCTATCAAATACCAAAAATAAATTGGAATATTGGAGCACTAGATGGCTCACTACAGCTAGACGCATAGTCCTCATCAAATCAGTCTTGTCATCATTCCTTTGTTCCAATTCTCTGCCTTGTTGGCGCCCCAATACATTCTACAAGCTTTGGGAAAGACCATCCGCAAAATCCTTTGAGGAAGGCAGCAAAACCTCCTCTAAGAAATTTCACTTGATCAATTGGAATATCATTCATGCCCCTAGAAACCATGGAGCATTAGGGATCAGCGATCCAACACTCATGAACCAAGCAATGGGAGCCAAACTTGCCTGGCAAATGAAAACAAACAAGGAAGTCTGGTGAGTTCAAGTTCTTTCCAACAAGTACTTGCGACCTAGCGGAGGAAATAGAATTGAGCCTCCCACCTTGAGATCTAATTAGCAATCATCTCAGCTAGACACCAGGTAATGGTTCCAACATCAAATTATGGACTAACACCATCATGAACAGTCCTCCTCTCCAAGACTTTGAAGACCTTAGGTCACTCCAAAATTATTTGACAACTCGAGGGATAACCACTTTAGCTCAAATCTCTCGCTGGAATAATGTTGGCACTTGGATGGGATGGTATCTAGAACATATACCTATCAACCTCGCCAATCTATCGAACATGCTCAAAGTTAGATTGTCGAGTTGTGCTCCCATAAATCGTCAAACTAAAGATAAACTAGGTTGGAAATATCATGAGTATACTATCAAAGCGAGGTACGAAGAGTTGTTTTTCTCTGTGCAAATCCCTCCAAAATCATCTATCTAGAGAAAGCTCTAGTTGAATAATGTCATTCCCAAGGTCAACACTTTCCGTTGGATCCTCCTTCACAAAAAAATTCTTACCTCTAAAAATCTCAAAAAAAGAGGGATTAGTGGCCCTTCACGCTCCCCTTTGCAGATGTATGAAGAATTCATCCCGCATATGTTCCTATCCTATCCCTACTCCTCCCAAGTCTGGGTTGTTGCTCTGGGTCCCTTATTTATTCGATTGAAAGTACCAGATTATATCTTTGATTTCTTTACCAATTGCACAACCATTATTTAGGTTCTTTTTCTGGTAAGCCTGGTTTCAAATGGCTCTGGACCTCTCCTCTGAAGTTCATCTGCTAGTAGATCTGGCTCTCCAGAAACAATGCCATATTTAAAAATGTCTCAATCCCTTATAGGCGAACAACTGCTATGCCTCTCTCCCTATATGTAGAATCAAACAAAATGAAAATAAAAGAGTGTGACCCATCTTTGGACTATCAAGAAAGCCATTTTCTTGTGAATTCATTGGGCCCTCTTCCTTCTGTCACTCCCTCAAATCCTTCAGATAAGGCGAAATGGAAAATTCGCCTAATAGAAGTAGAATTCACGGATTGGTGCACCTGGCAAAAGAAGTGGATCCTTTTCTTCGATAGAGCCCCAAAAAAGAACCCTGGGGTGTCAGAAGGGGCAGGGATTCTTTTAAATCCCGATGGAAATCAGGAAATTAATTTTGCCTAGGGTCAAGGACAAAAAACAAACAACCTTGCTGAAATGTGCAGGCTACTCTTCGAGCTCCACTAGGCAAAGGAACGAGATATTTCTTCCATAGTCATCTTAGGGGACTCCCTCATCACAATTCAGCATCTCCAACTTGGCTCTCATCCAAAGAACAACCTCCTCTCCTCTCTTCTTCGAAGAATTAATGGAATCCTGGAAACATTCTCGCATAAGTCCTACTTTCACATTCTCTATATCCTAAACAAAGAAGCTAATGTTCAAGCTAACCTTGCATGTCGTCATGTACTTGTTATCTAACTTACTCGCTCATTGTCCTTTGATATTGTCCCATTTCATTTGAGCCTCTCTTTTAGTAGAAGTACAAGTTTCATTCATCTTACAGGATCTATTCTGTTTCTTATATTTCAATTTACGCTATCATCTTGTACTAACACTCGTCTTGCAGCATTTCTATCCTTGTAATTTGAGTGTTATTTCCATTTCGCATGTATATAATCTTTACTTGAGCATTGTTTATAAGGCATTGGTCTCTCATCTTTACTTTTGTTAAATGCAATATTGACCTTAAACGAATTTATCTTTTGCATTGAGAAGTGATTGCCTTGCCCTTAGTCTCCTAGAACTTGTTGTTTTCAACAAAGTCTTTCCTTTAGAAACCCTCCTCAGGGTCCACCCCCCTTGGCTTTAGCTAGGAGAGAGCCTAGATGGAGAGAGTTGGGATTAGGTGACAACACCTTCACTGAGCTTTGCCATCAAGGACACACCTAGTGGGGTCGAGGATTTTTCAACATGAACTTAGGTGTTGTAAGCAAGGCAGCAACAAGTCCAAACAATGTATTTGTTAGTTCATTTCAAATTCCTTTATAGGAACACTCTGAATTTGTAGCCAGTGAATTTAAGTAGATTTTGAGATACCACTCTTTGGACACATGTCAGCAGGAAGTTCATTTGCTTGATAACAACACTGAGGATACCCTAAGTCACAAAGTTTGCCAAACCTGAAGGTCCAGGTTCAAAATTCAGCGATCCCGGGTAAAAAAGAATAGGTTTGTCAACATTCGCTGAACCTAAAAGACAAACCTCAAATCAAACCGAATCGAACTGAATCACGAATTTAATCAGAAAAAAATCAGGATTGACTTCAGGTTCGATTTAGGGTTTTTAAATTTTGTTTAAAAAAAATTTAAAATTTTTATATTTCATTCTAAATTACATATGTGCATGTGTTTGAGTAATATATATAGTTGAACCTAATGTTGAACCTTATCAGCAAATTCAAACCTGAATCGAACTTAACCACTGCTGAACCCAATGTCAAACCCAAACCATGTGACTTGAGGGTACCATATCTTTCATTCAAGAGAACATAGGCATAAAACCATTCACTTCTGCAATAGATGTAAGGAAGCCATCTATCGGCATTTTATACTTGTCTGTAATATGTATTGTTAAGAACCATATATTTCTTTTCTGAAAATGATGTCAACCAATAACTGTTATGATGAAGCTGAGGGCCTGTGCAATGTTGCACATAACTACAATTTGTTTCTATGACAAGTATACAAGCAACATGACAAAATGCTACTTTTGATATTTCTCATCTAACTTTATATTCAGTCCAAAATTCAATCATTAAAGGTGGAAATTCTAGAACGCTTCCTGCAACACATAGTACAGAATCTAAATTCTAGATACAAATCTAAGAATGCAAAGCCCTACGGAAAATTTATTGTCGTTGCTTGTGTGGAGGGCATGCTTTACACCACCTTCACTGAAGAGTGTCTGAAATTCTGAATAAATGATTTTCTCTTGGGCATTACTGAACTACCAATTGTCTTACATAGAAGCTCTATTGGATAAATCATGGGCATAGGATCTTCGAAACTCAGATTTATCATTAAATCTTTATGTAGTTAAGCCTGAACTATATTTGATCATGCAACAGACAAGTATCACAAAAATCCCAGCACAGAGAAAAATAATGCTATAGCATACCATACAATCATAGGAATTCTTCCCATACAATAATGCATTAAGAACACAGTAAAACTTTGCAACATGGCTCACAGTGGTAAGATTAAGCTGGCAACAGATTCCGCAGCACATAGCAATGAATCAAAATACAAATTGCTCCATAGTTTCACCCATAGCAGATACACAAAAATTCAGATGAAAATACCTTACAAGAATATTTGTGTGGTTCCTGTATGCCAAGGATATGCTGTGACGTAAAAATATCATGTTGAAGGAGCCACTGACAAGTGCTTCATCAACTTCAACACTGCAGGACGAAAGAGAAACATTCTTCAGGAAGAGGTAGTAAATACTGAATGTAGAATACCCTATTTTAGTTATTCAACTGAAAACATCACCTAAAGCAAGACATGGCATCAGCAATTGCAATTTGAATAACATCACCTTTAAGGAAATCGGTACATTTGTGTGCAGAGTAAAGCTGGACCTGTAAATCATCTACACATGCAAATTGGCTGTGGACTTATGGTATACAGTATATACTAAGTAGCCAGAGTTCATTGGTGGAGGTGCAGGGGACATTTTTCAAATCAGGTTATAAAGGAGGTAAATCAGCTATATATGTATGTACGTATGGATAAAATAATTACAAACTATAAAACAAACTATATACCATTGAATATCGGCACACTGCTATTTCTATGGCTCTGCCAAAGCTCAGGAGAAGGGTACACACTCAGTTGTGGGAAGTACTAATCTCAAGGAAAGACGGTGTACAGTCTTATATTTTGGCACTAAACACACGAGTTGGATCTCTGTAACAGATTACCGGGGAATAGAAAACACAAATCCAACCTTGGGAGCAGGAGCGACATTTTCAGAAACGGAAGCAGGAGTGAAAACAGGGAGCAGGAGCGGAATCGGGAGCAAGAGCGACATTTTCAGAAGCTCCTGAGTGGGAGCCGGAGCGACATTTTCAGAAGCGGAAGCGGGAGCGAAAACAGGTAGCAGGAGCAGAATCAGGAGCGAGAGTGACATTTTCAGAAGCTCCCAGTTTGGGAGCAATTCCGAGAGCATTTTTTAATATAATATATATTTTTTTATATTTTGATGCATATATGTCAACAAAAGCATGTAGAATAATGAATTATATATAAAAATCATAAAAAACATAGATTGAACCATTACCATATAACAACAATCATCTAGAAGTTATAATCTTCATCAACCACATCCATGAGTTAGTAACATACAACATGTTGAGTCTCATGATTCATCAATCTTAAAGTTTCAAGCTTTCAAAATTCAATATATAACATTTCTCCATAATTGATCACCAAAGTTGTACTTGTAAGCTAAGTGTAACCATTACAACAAAGAATATCTAACATGAAATGAAACAACCTTCAACTTTCACGAAGCATCATATTCATAATTCATTACCAATGAATTATAATTGCCAACTTCAAACTTAAATTGTCATATATTGTTTATAAAAAATATCATAATAAATATGAAAGTGTTATGTAAAAAATTAGTTATTATTTAATTTTAGGTTAATTAGACGAAAGGCACGATCATAAGATCATGCCCTTTCCCCAAAGGGTGTCCATGGCAATATATAAGCCAGGAACCCCCACTATAAACAATCATCTTCAGTCAATTAATCATTAATACATGCATATATATATATATATATATTTCTGCGTATCAAGAAGTTTTCCACTTCATTGGTATCAGAGCAAGTTCGTTCCTTGAGCTCTGTTGATCCGCTTCCATCGGTTTCTCTCTGCTGTCGTTGTTCCCTACTCGTCTACATTCTAGTTCCATTTCTTATTCGCTCCATTGCATTCCAGTCACGCTACTTATCGTTCTTCCATTCCGCCAATTCTCTGCAATCATCGCCGATATCCACCGATTCCCTTTCTGACATACACCGAAATCTTCCTCGTCCACAGTGTTCCGCACCTGCTCCCTTGTTACTTGTTCCAATTCTGCCGCTGATAGCACCTTATCTGCGTGCTGTCGTGCCCACACATTCGTGCTTTCCGCCATCCCTTGTCAACCCTGTCCTCAGTCAATCACTCCTTAAACCCTGTCTTGTATAAACCGTGTTCCCATCTTCCACTGACGCCGCTACTCAGTCCCGACAGTGGACAACTCCGGGTCAGCCGCGTTACTCCTGATATTCGTTGACCCTTGACGTCTTTTTGCGTTAAATCGTGAGGTTTGTGCTCCTTGAAAAGATTGTACCCTTTTGAATCACGATATTTTTATATAAACTTTGATATAATTTTATTTACACATATATAAAATATATACTTATTATATAATTTTATATGGTATATATCAATTGATTTATTTAAATAAAATAAATTATTATTATTATAATAAAAAAACAAACAAAATTATTAATTAAAATTTTTAACCAACAGATAAATACACGCCCCCACAAACTCGCTCAATGTCGACAATGACAATCGCAGATTTCCAAAAAAAATTGGTTGACACGGAGCACAAGATAAATAACAACAACGATGAGGTCAGTAAAAGATTAGATGATTTCCAGATCAAGCTTAATGGGCACGCTGACGAAATCAAAAGTCTTCAAGATATGACAAATCGAATAGAAATAAATATGGAAAATCACCGTGTCCAATCAAAAGTGGATCACAAAGAGACCTTAACATTGCTTAAACTTCTGTGTAAAAAGATGAATTATACGCCCGCACAACTACTACAAGAAGATGAGGAAAATCAAGAGCACAGCTCATCAAATTCAACGAAATCAACAGACTCTCATGAAAAAGCTAAATCCCCAAAACAATCAACGACACCCCACCAAGAAATGAGTAACGCGACTCTTACAAACAAGCAACTCTGGGATACCTTTACCAATCAACACCCATTTTTCGCTCAACCATTAGCGACATACCAACGAAGGGCAAAAGTCGAGATGCCTAAATTCGATGGAAATGAAAAAAACAATGTTGCATGGATAAATAAAGCAAAAGAATACTTTGAGATATATGACATCAATGATGATGACGAAAAGCTCAGGCACGCATCCATGAAAATGGAAGGGGAGGCATATAATGGGTATATGTGGTGGAAGAAGACAATACACGTCATTAGTTGGAGAAAATTTAAGGATGCATTCTTTAAAAGATTCCAAGGTGTAAAGGAAGAAGAGTTATTTTCAAAACTCATCAAATTACGACAAAAAGGAAGTGTGGACGAATACACTCAAGAATGGGAAACCTTAGTAACACGAGTACCTAGGTTATCAAAATCTCGTCTAATTCAATCATACGTCTCGGGACTCAAAACCCATTTACGAGTAGAACTTGAGATGCATGACATTACATCAATAGAAGTAGCAAGACAAAAAGCAAAAACAGCCAAAAAGAAATTCGAACAAATATTTTGGTCAAAATCGGAAAAAACATATTCAAGACGAAGAATACCCCAGTATGCGGACTCAAACAATACAAGATATGTTCCAACACATCGTCGTGAAGATGAAAAATCTAATGTGGAAACGCAAAGGATAAAAGAGGGTAAATGTAAACGTTGTGGTGAGAAGTGGGACCCCAAACATAGATGTGCTAAAGGAAAAGAACCAAAGAACCTATATAATTATGAAGCAACCAGCGATTCAAATAGTGAAGATTCTGACATAGAAGAAACAGAAGATGCCCCAGAATTCTCACTAGAATTAGATGACGGAAGTATTCCGCAAGTGTCATTATCAGCTATGACAGGTATATCACAACCTCAAACCTTAAAGTTAAAAGGACACATAAAGAAGAACAACGTAGTGGTTCTCGTTGACTATGGTAGCACACACAATTTTTTAGATGCAACCGTGGCAATGAGACTCAATATTTTTTCATTTCCCTTACCAAACATGAAAGTGATGGTCGCTGACAGTAAGAAGATTAAAAAGGTGGGGAAATGCCATAAGGTCAAATTCCAAATTCAAGACTTTAATTTATAGTCTCCGTTCTTCACGGTACCATTAGGAGGAGTAGATGTAGTCTTAGGTATCCAATGGCTACGAACTTTAGGTACTTATGCCGCCAACCATCAAGTACAATTTATAAAATTCAAATGGGGAGGTCAAAAGTACAAATTACATGGATTCCAAGCACCAGAGAATCAAATTGTATCATCATCTCAGATGATGAAGATGATTCGAAAAGGAGCACCCGCTTATGTAGTACAATGTCACCAATTGGAAATGTTATCTGCAAATATGACCAGTGAAGAATCACCAGAGATACAAGATCTAATTCGGAAGCATGAAAAAGTATTTCAAGACCTACCTATGAAGATACCGCCTAATAGGGAAATTGGGCATACAATAGAAGTCAAGGCAGGGTCAGACCCCATCAACATCAAACCATACCGATATCCACATCACCAAAAAACGGAAATTGAGAAATTAATCCAAGACCTTTTAAAATGTGGGATCATCTCGAAAAGTAAAAGTCCTTACGCTGCTCCAGTGGTATTGGTAAGGAAGAAGGATGGTTCATTCAAGCTATGCATTGATTATAGAGGATTAAACAAAATAACAATCAAAAACAAGTTCCCAATTCCCTTTATCGACGAAATGTTGGATGAGCTACATGGCGCAAAGTACTTCTCAAAATTGGACTTAAGATCAGGCTACAATCAAATTAGAATCAGATTGGAAGACATATCAAAAACGGCATTCCGAACACATGAAGCTCACTATGAATTTAAAGTAATGTCGTTTGGATTAACCAATGCAACCGCAACGTTTCAAGCAACAATGAACGAATTATTTCATCCACATCTTAAGAAGTTTGTATTAGTATTCTTTGATGATATTCTAATTTACAATAAAACTTGGAAAGAGCACTTGCAACATCTAGACAAAGTTCTTACACTACTTAAAGAACATCAATTTTATGCAAAAAAATCCAAATGCACCTTCGGAAAGGAAGAAGTAGAACACCTTGGACGCATTATATCCCAGGAAGGCGTAAAGGTGGACCCTAATAAAATCAAAGATATAAAAGAATGGACCAAACCTGTCAATATATCGAAGCTAAGAGGGTTCTTAGGTTTGACTAGATATTACCGAAGGTTTATTAAAAACTATGCACATATAACTGCACCTCTGACAAATCTTTTAAAGAAGAATTCATTTCTATGGGATGAGGAAGCAGGAAGCTGTTTTGAAAAATTAAAGGAAATTATGTCTAATGCTCCTGTATTAACAACACCAGATTTTTCTAAACCATTTATCATTGAGTGTGCTGCTTCCGGATTTGGTATAGGTGCAATATTAATGCAACAAGGGCATCCCATAGCTTTTGAAAGTAGGAAGATCCACAAAAGAGAATGCCTCAAATCCACATACAACAAAGAAATGCTCGCTATCATGCACGCACTAGCTAAGTGGAGGAAATATCTTTTGGGAAGTAAGTTTTCCATTCGAACAGACCACAACAGTCTCCAACATCTCCTTCAACAAAAAACACTTTCCGAAGAACAAAAAAAATGGATTGAGGAAATTGCCGCTTTTGACTTGGAAATACTACATAAAAGAGGTAAAGACAATGTAGGAGCAGATGCCCTATCCAGGAGAGATGAAGAACCAACACTACTTGCAATTTTGGTTGTTGTTCCTGAGTGGCTTAAAGAAATTCGAAGTGAGTATGCCAAGGATCCAGAAATAACAGCAACAATCACTAACCTTCCCAACAACTCAAAATTTGAGTGGAAGAATGATATCCTATGGTACAAGGGAAGAATCTATCTAAATACAAATTCCAAGTTTAAATTTAAGATACTCAAGGAATCACATGACTCACCATCAGTTGGACATGTAGGATTCTTTAAGATTTACTACAATGCATGTCAATCCTTCTTTTGGAAGGTAATGAATCGCAATATTCAGAAGTATGTAGCAGAATGTGACACATGTCAAAGGAATAAAAGTGAAAATATTACGACACCGGGATTACTTCACCCTTTAAACATTCCAAATCAGAAATGGGAAGAAATATCGATGGACTTTATCAAAGGATTACCAGTATCTGAAGGCAAGGACAAGATTTTCATAGTAGTTGACAGACTTACCAAATATGCTCACTTTATGTCAATAAAGAAATCATACTCAGAAAAAGAAATCACTGAAATATTTTGCAAAAATATATATAAGTTACACGGTTTTCCGAAAGTCATTGTGAGTGATAGAGATGCCAAGTTCAAAGGTAATCTCTGGAAGGAACTGTTCAACCATATAGGAACCTACCTAAATATGAGTTCCGCTTATCACCCTCAAATGGATGGCCAAACAGAGGTTGTCAATAAATGTTTGGAGGCCTACCTACATTGCTACACTACAGAAAAACAAAATAAGTGGGCTCAATGGTTACATCTTGCTGAGTGGTGGCATAATTCCATTTATCATACGTCAGCAAAAATGACGCCATTTCAAGCTTTATATGGGTATGAACCCCCGAAATGGAAGGATCTAGCTGTTGTCCAGACAAATCTACCTGTTGTTAAAGATCAATTAGAAGAAACCCAAAAAATGTCCAAATATTAAAAGTAAACTTGAATAATGCAAGGAATTGTATGAAGCAACAAGCAGACTGTAACAGAACAAAAAGAGAGTTTGAAGTCGGAGAATGGGTGTTTGTCAAGCTCCAACCATACAAACAATTATCCTTAAAACGGAAAGGAAAAAACAAATTGGCACCAAAGTTCTATGGACCTTATCAGATCAACAAAAAGATTAGCCAAGTTGCGTATGGTTTAAGCCTTCCAGAGACAAGTCGTTTTCACAACGTCTTCCATGTATCCTGCCTTAAAAAGGCACTGGGCAACAATCAATCAGCGCAAACAACGCTTCCATCGTTGGATGATGAGGGAAGGGTCATTCTAGACCCAGAAGGTATTTTATCTACTAGAGAAAGGAAGCTTCGACATCATACAATCAAGGAATATCTGATCAAGTGGAAGGACTTACCCGAAGAAGACGCTTCTTGGGAGAATGAATCATTTTGTCAACAACATCCGTCATTACGTATGCTTTGAGGACAAAGCATTCTTTCGAGAAGAAGGCAATGTTATGTAAAAAATTAGTTATTATTTAATTTTAGGTTAATTAGACGAAAGGGAATGATCATAAGATCATGCCATTTCCCCAAACGGTGTCCATGGTAGTATATAAGCCAGGAAGCCCCACTATAAACAATCATCTTTGTCAGGCCAGTGCAAAGAGTGTCCGGATGGTGGCCCATTTTGCTGTGGGAGCAAAAGTTTCCTCATAATCGACCCCTTCCTTCTGTGCAAAACCTTTTGCCACAAGCCTAGCTTTGTGCTTGTCAAGTGAGCCATCAGCTTTGTACTTGTTTTTGTAGACCCACTTGCAGCCAATTGGTTTGGTTCCAAATGGAGGATCAACCAGCTTCCAAGTGCCGTTCTTTATGAGGGCATCATACTTCTTTTGCATTGCTTCTTTCCATGCATCATGAGAAGCAGCTTCTTTAAAGGAAGTTGGTTCAAAATCTGTAGACAAGTTCAATTCACAATCATAAGAAACATCCATATCAATAGGTGAATTAGAGTCATCTACATTATCTCCATTTTGTCGATTTGCATTTCTGGTTCCTGTTTTTCCAATTTCATCAGGATGAACACTTTCAAGTGTCTTTGTCAGCCACTTTGGGGGACCTTTCTGAGATGGTCCAGGCTGCTCTGTTGATTGAGTTGGGAGTGAATCAAGATTGAGTCTCCCAATTCTATCAATTACATCACTTAAAGCATCATCCGTTGTTGGAGTTTCAGACGGGGGAGAATCTTCTTCAGAAGACGATTCCACATGTTGATCTAGTATAGGGATCCCCCCTTCAAGATGTGGAATCTGATTTTCAAATTCTTGAAATGATTTTATTTTTGCGAATCTATCCAAGCGATCAAGTTGCCGCTCAACAATATTGTCAGATTTGGATGATTCAAGAAAAATTACATCTCTAGATATAACAAACTTTTTATTTTCTTCATCATAGAGGCGGTATGCTTTGGAGGTATTTGAATACCCAAAGAAAATACACTTACGACTTCTAGCACCAAGTTTGTTTCTATGTACCTTTGGTATCAAAGCATAACAGGTGGAACCAAAAATCCTGAGATGTTTGACCGAAGGAACATGTCCATACCACAATTCATAGGGAGTCTTGTTTCTTATAGCACTAGATGGACATCTATTCTTTATATATGTAGCACATAGAACAGCATCAGCCCAAAACATTATCTTTACATTTTTGAAAAAAGCATGGATCGTACCATATTCAAGATTGTTCTATTCATTCTTTCAGCTACACCATTCTGTTGGGGATTATAAGGCACAGTTGTTTGATGTTTAATCCCATGTTGGCGAAGATATTGTTCAAATTCATTTGATGTATATTCTTTTCCATTATCAGTGCGAATAGACCCAATATGAGATTGTGCATCATTTTCAATCCATTTATGAAAAATTCTTGAATGTTAGGAAAGCATCAGATTTGTTCTTCAATAAATAAACCCAACACATTCTGGTGTAGTCATCAATAAATGTCATGATATATTTATTTCCATTTGCAGAAGGAACAGGCATTGGAGCACATAAATCTGAATGAATAAGTTCAAGCTTCCTATGTGCTCTTGAATGTGAGTCATGAAATGACTATTTACTATGCTTTCCTAGAATGCAAGCATCACATTGCTTAAGTTTTCTAGGAATTGTAGGCAAACCAGCCACACCATTTTTCTTCAATAAACGGAGACTGTCATAGTTTAAATGTCCAAATCTAGCATGGCATAATAAACTTGATGGAAGTGTACCTTCTTCATGATGAGTAATATATGAGAAATGTTGTTTATGAGCAGATGTTCCTTGCAGTTTGAGAAGTCTTTCTTCTTCTATTCCCCTCATGCCAAGTGAGTGAACAGATGATTTTCTCACCTCAAGCTTGCCATCAAACATATGAATGGAGTGACCTTGCTGGCGGATGTGGACCAAGGACAACAAGTTTCTCTTGAGCTATGGGAGATATAAAACATGATCAAGAAGAAAGTCTGGGAGACCAGGCAGTTTAAGCTTGATTGTGCCAAGCCCTGATGGCTTGATTTTTGACTGATCTGCAAAGTAAACTACTCCATCAACATTGTCAGTGAAATCTTCAAAAAAGTCTTTTCTATGAGTCATGTGACAGGTTGCTCCTGAATTAAGCAACCAGTCATTTTTCCAGGAAGCAAGTGAAGTGTTAAACAAATCTTCATTTACTCCAATGTTACATTGTGCCTCAATATAGTGAGCGGATTCAGGTGCTTTACCTTTGTCTGTATCATCAGTTTTACCTTTCTGTTGGTTTCTTCTCTGCTCAATTTTGTCCCATGGTAGCTTGCATGTAGAGGCATCATGTGATCCATTTCTTTTGCAGCGAATACAATGTAAATCTGCCTTTTCTCCTTGAGGATGTCTGCCCCCCCTGCCTCTGAAGTATCTTCCTCTTTCTCTTCGTCCACCTCTTCCTCTTGTAGAATCTTGAGCAGGATATTTTTCTTTATTAGCCATGCATACAATCTCTTCAGAAGATTCAAGGACTGTCTTCTTTCCAAAGGCTTTTTCTCTTTCAGCAAACTTTTTCCCAAGAGAGTCAAAGGTTATATCCTTGAGATTTCCATTTGCTTGCAAAGACTCAAGATAATTGGAGTATGTAGGATACAGTGCCTTGAGAAAAGCAATAAGAGATATATCTAGCTCAACTTTAGTGGATTTGATATCATGCACTATAGATTTTATTTCAGATGCAAGAGTAAGAGGGTCATTATTTTGCAGTTCAAGAGTGAAGAGTTTAATCATAAGTTGGACGACTTCAAGTGCATAATGTGAGTCATAGAGCTCTTTCAGCTTTTGTAAAGCTTCAAAGGCAGTTGAACATGTTGAAATGTGACGACTCACCTCCTTATTTACAGACGCTGCGATTAATGCATACGCTTTGCTGTTCTTGTTTTCCCATATGGTAAGCTCTTTGTCTGATGTAGGCTTTTCTGGGTCACTGTCTCCTTCTCCGACACACACTCCTTTCCACAGCTCATTGAAAATGAGGGTGTGTTGTACCATCCGGGACCAGTCAGGATAGTTCTCCTTGCCAGTGAGAACTATTCCTATTATAGAGATGATTGAATGCATTCTGTAAAAGGTTACTTCTGCTGATATAAAAAAACTTTTGCTGATATATTAATTCTTCTAATGGCGAAAAAATATTTTTCTCTTAAAAAACTTCTGCTGCTTTAAAAAATGATTTTGATATGGAGAAAAATTCTGCTACATATATCACCATTTATATATCTCTGCTTTAAATCACCATATATAATATATATCTCTGCTTTATATCACCATATATATCACCATATTCAAAATTCGGCTACATATAAAATTACATGAAAGTGTAGAAAATGATCATGGCGTTGAATCCATTATTGAGAGGACTCTCGACATGTCCATAAAGGTCGCCTAAATTCACGGATCTGTTCGGCGGCCCACTCCTTTTAATAAGGATGGATATATACACACTATGTATACTCTTTCAGGCATTCACAGGTACCTTCCCTGTTCTGATAATAGAATTTATCCCCGTTTGAGTTACGTCGTTTTAGGAATCCTCAGATTGTGCTCTTTTTCTCTCCGTCGACATTAATTCATTTTTAGATCTTGACCAGCAAGCCGCCGGTTAAAATTAGGGTTACAACACTCGACTTCTTCGGTGGATTCATTACGTAATATGGGTACGAATCTCAGCATAAGATCAGGGCTGAGAGCTTAGATATGCACAGGCCAGAAAACATGAGGCCTCCTTGCAGGGTTTGCCCTTCCTGAGTCCAAGACAAGCATTTTCTGGTTTTCACTCAGGACAAAGCAACGAAACCAGAAGCACAGGTGTTACACGCAATGTCAGACCAGACCTTCAGGCTTCAAAATAGAGCATTTTATGCATTGAACAGGATTTCTTACTAGGTGAGATAGCGCCAGCAGAGGAGTGTACGCCTTACACACTTTCAGGCTTTAGGCAGGCAAGCGGGCAGGCGTTTTTTTCTTCCAGAAATTGGTATGTAGCTTCAGCGCAGGCAGGCAGGCGTTTTTCTCAGAAGCCTATCACTCAGCAGTGTAGGCAGCATGCAGGCCAGGCGTTTCACTCAGCATCAGATGTGGGACAGAAGGCAGGCAAGAGTTACAAGGTTAAAAATAGAACCTGGGACTTGTGCTCTAATACCATGTCAGGCTAGGAGTAACTCCACAAAAACTAATGCGTTTATTCGTTGAACCAGCTATCTAACATATACAAGAATGTGATTGTTCAGTTCATCTTCTCGATGACTGTTCACATTCAGTTCCCCAATCACTGAGGATTAGGTGTCAACAAAGAATACCATAGGGACGCGATTTTCTCCCATCAAAGCCTTCCAACGTCGTAGGAGACTGGCTCAAAGTCGGAGACCCGATCGCTTTCCAACAAGCGATAGAAATGATGCAAGTTGACGCGCCCTCATCAATAACTGTACGATAGATCATTTTTGAATTGATGATGACTTGTATGAGAAAGGCGATCTGATGAGGCAACCTTGGGACATGGCTCTTGAGATCAAATCTGATCAAATCCGAATCTGTCGGGTCGATGCCACCGATGGTCGATAGCAGGGACTTCCTCTGAGGGGGGCAGCTCTGGAGAACCTCTAAGGCGGACATAGCCGACGAAGCCTGTGCTACGTCCTCAACTATGATATAGTGATGGGCAACACAAGCATTTGGGTTGTAAGATGATCTCCTGAGTACTCCTTTGGGAGGGAGTCGGATGGTCGTCTCAGTACTTGGTCTCTCGATATGGAGCGGACCAGAGCTGGACGGAGGAGCGCTTGAGGGAACCTCGGGCTCCTTCCCGGAAAACGACGGATACTCCTTTGTTCGAGTCGTTACATGAACGAGAATGGATCCAGCCATGAAGACTTGGGAACCAAAGGGAGAAGAAGACGAAGATGGATCAGCCACCATTTGAGTCTGTTGAGAGGGGAAAGGTTCTTTAAGAACCGCAGGAATCCTAGGAGCGCCTTTCAACAAGTGACTAACTTCAGACCGCCTTGGGCAATCTTTGGTATAGTGACCCTCATCGCAGATGAGACAAGGATACTTGGGTTTATGCTTAGCTCCTTCCTTAGATGGAGGTTTGGATAAATTTTGTTTAGGTTGCTCGGACTTATTCTTTGCTTTCCCCTTTTTCTTTCCTTTCGAGGCCTTATTCACCGTGGTGGACTGGACAGCGTTAACCTCGAAAGTACTTCCAGAATTTGAACTACCCTGAGAAGTGTTTTCGTTAGAAGCATTCGATTTTTGCTTCCCAGGGTTCGAGGATGATTTTTTGGACGACGGATTCACAGAGCCAATAACTCCATCAACAGATGGCTTTGGTGGAGCCTTGGATGTACCGGGTCTCGGGGCATCAGGAAAATACTCATATAAAGTACTTGACTGAGAATAAACTAATTCAAGGTACTGAGCACGCGCGATAGCTTGCTCTTCAGTTACGCAAGCTCCCATGGCAATGTCCCGTGCAATCTTAGGGACAAAGGAATTTGTGAACCAATCGGTGAGGAGTTGATCAGGAATCCAAAAATTGATCAACCGATGACGCCTTCTCCATTCATGTATATGATCAGAGATGTGCATCGCCGTGTCCTTTTTTAGAGACGTAAGGAGATGGGTCCCCGTCTCATACCGAACGGGTAACTGAAAATGAGTGAGGAATGCCATTGCCAATGAATTGAAATCTTGAAAAGATGCACGGGTCAATTCAATGTACCATTTAGCAGGGAGCCGATGAGATTCCTTTGAAACAGGCGAAGCCGGACCGAATCATTAAGCCAAAAATTGGACAAACACCAAAGGTGATAAGTCATTACATGGGCTTGAGGATCCTCTCTAGCTTTGCTGTCAAATTTGGGACAATCGTCGGGTATCTTAGTTGGAACTGGTGGCCATTGTGGATTATGCAAAATAGGATCATTGGTTAACTTCGACACATCGGGCAGTTCCAACGTTGCTAAAAATGGTAGTTGTGGGTTGAAGGACATCTGCGGATATGAGGTAGTGCCAGAGTTCCATCCAGTTGCTGGTTGCCCCCATTGACTTTGTCCGGACAGACCAAGTCCAAAAGGACCTTGTCCATAGGAACTCTGTCCATAAGGGTTATATCCATAACTGGATGGTTGATTCTAGTTCTGCCCCTCAGCACCCCATTAGTTACCATACTGATGGGCAGGAGCAACATTGGGTTGTTGGTAATTTTGATAAGGGGTGGCCTACACCTGTTGATAATTTTGATACGGGGAAAATTGATTTTTCCCCTGGGGTTGTTCGTATCCATACGGTTGTTGGGCTCCATATTGAGCCTGGGAACCAGGTTGCGTTTGATAAGAAGGTTGGGATTAGTACCCACCTTGCGGTTGGAGACCAGTTTGATTTTGGGGCTGGTAGCCGAGTTGAGCTTGAGAAACAGGAACCATCTGCATGCACTGTTGAGCAGGCCCAGAGAGATATCCTTGCGAAGACTAAGGTTGGTCCATCTGGCCAGAAGGTTGTCCTGGTTAGATCTGAGACGGACCTACTTGCCCAGAAGGTTGAACTTGCTGGGTGTTTGGTTGTCCTTGCGCAACCGAAGGTTGTCCTTACAGACCAGATGGCTGACTAGGCTGAGAAGTGGGATGGCCTTGCTGCATGTAAGGCTGGCCACCTTGCCCAGAAGGGTAGCCTTGCTGGTTTCCGGGTTGTCCTTGCTGCGCGTAAGGTTGTCCCGGATTCCTGTAGGGTTGACCCGAAGGGTATCCCTGCTAGATTCTAGGTTTTCCTTGTTGAGCATAAGGTTGTCCCAGGTTTCCAGAAGGTTGCCCAAGATATGTAAAAGACGGACCACCAGAGGCCGAAGGTTGTCCCTGGGAGGGTTGTCCTTTCGAGCCTCCAGGTTGCCCCGGATAGTTTTGGCCATAATACTGCTGCCCATAATTAGGCTGCATGTAAGATGTCTGACCTTGGTATGATGGTCCTTGATACGGTTGCCCTTGATCCGGACGGAATTGGCCACCACCGTAACCAGTGGTACCCCAAGAAACATTCAACGGAATTGAAGACTCAACCACGGGTTGAGCTGACAAGGAGGTATAGAAATGATGACCTATAGGGTCATAATAGGGGCCTTGCGCGCCTGGATTTTGGACAGCATGCAAGTACTGAGAATATGCCCCGCCTGCTGAAATGGCATCAGAAGAAGGTGGGGCACTGCTTGCAGGATGAACAACTCTGGCAGCATGTGCCGATTGACCACTACGTACCGGACCACGGGATGGGCCGACAACAGTAGTTACGACGAAAGATGCCATAATGGCGCTAGCAACCAGAGTCGACGATGCGACCCAAACGATCGGATTGGTCGGAATTGACGTGACAGCGGTATGGTGAACTTGGGAAACAAAAGGTCTCGTAGTGGGAACGATGTTATTATCCCACATAGAAGAGGAATTCCCAGAGCCCATGGCATCCCTCAGAGATCTGTAGCGCGCAAGCATTGTAATGCCGAGAGGTGTAACAGTGTAGGGCGTAGATATGACCGGGGATGTGTCTGGGATAGGAGTCTCAATACTTGACATAACAGGTGTTCCACTTGATACAGGAGATGTATCTTCCATATTAGAAGAAGCCATCAGGGTCGAAACACCAGTAGGAGTAGAGGGAAAATCCTCTTCGGAAGGCTCCCAAATAGGGTTCCAAAACAAATCGTAAAGCTCGTCCTCTAGAGCACGAGAGTTCAATGGTTGGACACTTGGAATAACAGGGAAAGTGTCACCACAAACCGGTGTCTCAGGAGCAGCAGAAGAAGGAGACCCTTGGTCACTCGGGACGGGAGACGAGATCGATGGATCCACCAGGATGATCGAATCAAACAAAAATCCTAGACAAGCTAACGATAAAATACCCTACCCAAAACTAACGCAAACAAGATCTAACAAGGTAAATGTAATCATGGTCGAATAAATTTTTAAGACATTAAGACACAACTTGACCTTTTCATGTTTTAAGAGTCGAGAAAAGGACAAAAGATGACTCTAGTCGCCTTCGAATATTTAGTGAGTCCGAAGTGACAAATGCTCAAGTGAGCCTTTTCTTTTAAGGAGTCCGAAAAGGATCAGAAAGTGACTACTCTGGAGAAACTAGGCAAGGGGTTTACCAGACAATCTGTAAAACTGCATATACATCTTAGCAATCATATGAAAGCCAAGGACTTTCCGTACGACAGTCAATCTTCCCGAATGTTGTGTTCAGTGCGTTACGGGCTGTAAGGCGGCAGACATGGCTTCCTGTGGATCAAGGATGATAACCTAGTGGAGTCTCCCCATATATACGCGACAGTACGTGGGAGCACAAGTCCGTACTAGACCACAGTTGAGCCACACAAGAAGGAATCACCCAACCTTAATGTGAGAACAAAAGTGACTAGGTTTAACGACGCCGGAGCACGTCTCTAGCCTAGACCTCTAGAATGTGAGCGTTATGTTCCAATGCATTTTTAAGTTCATTCGATTTATTTGAAAGTTGATCTTGAGTTAAGTTTCGGTTTTCAGGTCCTACCGTATGTAATTTCTCAAAATCCCTAAATGCAATCTATATGCCAAAACATGTCATTCCATTCAATGAATGCTAATTACAAGAGAGTTAGAGAGCTTTCATGCAAACGAAACGATCACGAACAACACAGATTTTCCCTAATGCAGCTAATGCAAATCAATAAACCTTTCTTTAAGATCACTAATTCACTAATCAAAATGAAAAGTCCTAATTTCATTAACTGTTTCAAAGCAAAAGAGATTTTCTTTTTCAATAATGGCAAAATGCACTAGAGAACTTTTGAGAAATAACAGTAACAAATTCTAACCAATACACACACGTTCAGTTCCTCAAAACACAAATCAAGCATCCAAAGAATAAAAAAGGTGCCAAAGACAACAATGAGTCGTGTGATCTAGGCTCAAAGTGAGACTAAGCGGAATTCAAGTGAAGACGAAGCAAATCACCTAAATAATGCAATGAAATGATTCACGACTACCAAAAAAGTGTAAGGAAGCAAGCAAGAGAGTCGACTGGACAACAAAAAGATCAAAACACCTTAGGAAAGCTCGATTCACAAGGCCATTAGATGCCCTAGGGCTTGAAATGCGAAATCGGTAGAAAAAAGCGAACACCCAAAGGGTAGCGATTGAAACCAGTCAAATCACACTCTAAGACACTCCAGTAGTCTAATAAAGGTACTTAGGACAAAAAAAAAGCTCAAAAAGTTGAGAACCAAGCAAACTTCAAAAGTTTACAGGCCTGGCGCGACTGTCAGGCTGCAACTAGCGCCTTTCAGGGATTGGCGCGGGCTGTAAGTGTGCAACATGCGCCAATTGGCGCGACTGTCATGCTATAAACTAGCGGCAGTCGAGTTTGCTATGGAAAAATAAAAAACAAAAGAGCCAAGGCTAAACCAGCAATACCTAAGTACTTTCAAGAGGCAAAAACAACACAGGTATCCAACCCAGAAAGAAAAACAAGCGGGAGAAACCAAGGAAACAATCAAGGAACAAGGCAAGTCCCAAGTCATTCAGTTTGCAAACCAAACTAGAGATGGACTAAAGTAGCGTTGATCTACTTCGCTAATGCAAAGCAATAGCGTTTTGAAGGATATCTGGCTAGACTTCAGGCTCCGTCTAAAGTTTACAAATCAAACAACAAGACAAGATAAACAAAAAAGGCAAAAGCCAAATCCCCAGCAGAGTCGCCAAATTGTTGTGTAGGTAAATCCCCTCTGCGGATAGAGGTGATCCCACTAGCCTAAATAGGGTCTAGCAAAAATCAAACAACGCTAACACGCAGGTTCCTAATTTCAAAGTAAAGGCAAATGATGAGAGCCTACCTCGAATCCAATGCTTATATTCGTAGAAGAGTCGTCGCTTCCGTTCTTTCGCTTCAGCTGGTCACAATCCTCACGATCCCCGTGAATAGACACCTGTACATGCAAAGAACAACGCAAATACAAGCATAAAATCCAAGAAATGCAACTATGTATCAGTCAAAAAGGATACAACTCAAACATGATAATAAAGACACATGAGTGGAACCATAATGATAGTCGTCAATTATTATTGATAAACAAAAGAGAATACAACCAAGTTCTGACGTCAAATCCTCCTTTGGCTGGGTGAATCAGCAACACATGCCTTGCAAATCTTGTAAGGGATGGGAACAAGCCTCTCTCTCCTTGATTACTTGGACTTGGATCTCCTCCTTAAAGATTTAGCCTCATAGGGATGAACAAGGCCTCTTGCAAGATGAGCTTAGCAATTCTCAGACTTTGGGACTTAGATTTGGGAGCTTGAAAAGTAGAATTACTAACTAGCTTGTCAAAGGGGAAAGGACAAGCTTATATAGAGGTAGGAGGAGTAGATAAGACCGTCCACTTGATTCATGGGATTGTCCTTATCATGAGGAAGCTTCCATGAGAGGTGGAGAACTACTTCCCTCCTTGGGAGATATGAAGCCCAACTGAACCAACTCAAAGTGGAATTAGTTCATGGATAGTGTGGAAGCAACCTTCAGAAGTTTGTTTCTTAAAAACTTTACCCAACCGGGTTGGCACTAGTGCGACTCTAAGACAGAACGCCAACTAGCGCGCCCTCTTTGGAGGATTTCTCCCATTGGCGCGAATAGCGCCAATGGAGAAAGGGCTATATTTTTTGGTATTTTGTAGAAGGTGTCTTCAGGGCATATGGAGTACATACTTTAAGGGATACAATGCAGGTGTTTTCAAGTTATGTCACTTCTCACAGGTCCCGGAATAGGTCCTCCAATGTACGGAAGAATGGGGTAACAGGGACGGTGACAAAATACTGTGTAACAATCAGTTTTACCTTTCTGTTGGTTTCTTTTATGCTCAATATTGTCCCATGGTAGCTTGCATGTAGATGCATCATGTGATCCATTTCCTTTGCAGCGAATACAGTGTAAATCTGCCTTTTCTCCTTGAGAATGTCTGCCCCCCCTGCCTCTGAAATATCTTCCTCTTCCTCTTCGTCCACCTCTTCCTCTTGTAGAATCTTGAGCAAGATGTTTTTCTTTATGAGCAAGGCACACAGTCTCTTCAGAAGACTCATGGGTTGTCTTCTTTCCAAAATCTTTTTCTCTTTCAGCAAACTTTTTCACAAGAGAGTCAAAGGTTATATCTTTGAGATTTCCATTTGCTTGCAAAGACTCAAGATAATTGGAGTAAGTAGGATAAAGTGCCTTGAGAAAAGCAATAAGAGGGATATCCAGCACAACCTTAGTGGATTTGATATCATGAATTATAGACTTTACTTCAGATGCAAAAGCAAGAGGATCATTATTTTGCAGTTCAAGAGTGAAGAGTTTAATCATGAGTTGGACGACTTCAAGTGTAGAATGTGAGTCATACAATTCTTTCAGCTTTTGTAAAGCTTCAAAGGCAGTTGAATATGATGAAATATGGCGACTCACCTCTTCATTTACAGATGCTGCGATTAATGCATAAGCTTTTCTATTCTTGTTTTCCCAAATGACGAGCTCTTTGTCTGAGGTAGGCTATACTGGGTCATTGTCTCCTTCTCCGACACACACTCCTCTCCACAACTCATTGAAGATGAGGGTGTGTTTTATCATCCGGGACCATTCAGGATAGTTCTCCTTGCCAGTGAGAACTATTCCTACCATAGAGATGATTGAATGCATTCTGTAAAAAATTCGTTGATAGAAAAGAATACTTCTGCCAATATACAGTAACAATGTACTCAAAAATTTCTGTGGGAAACAATCTTGGTTGTTTAATTCATATCACAGTCAATAATCAATCATTCACCGCGAGCTCTACAAAGTCAGAGCAGCAACGGCATCAACCGCGAGCTCTACAAAGTTGGAGCAGCAACGACATCACAATTTGAAAGCTCACTGAAAGGAAAACACCATAAATTCCTTTGATTCTCTAGACCTTGAATCCAGTAATAAAAATATGGCAGCGTTAAAGTGCTGGACAGTGTAAAAAATATGGGACAACATTAAAGATATTTTAAAGATACACTAAAAATGTGTTGTCCAACCGATACCATATATATGTCAATACAAGCTTCAAGTTTCATCTACAAATTTAACTGCATATCACACTAGGACCACTCTAGCACATCGAAAATATACCTGAATTTTAACTGCAACAATTATTTTTTTTCATAAAATATGCTTGACGTGCAAAAGATGCACGAACTCCAGCCTGTATAGCAATGGCTGCTGAATGGAGGCGAATGTATGCTCTCCGCATAAGCCAATTACGAGTATTCTTTTGAATAAAAAAGGTTGTAGCTTCAACACATATGGACAATGTTCAAATGGAAATGCATTCAACTGTTATGGGACAGCGTTAATATGATTCAACAGATATGGAAAACGTTCAAATGGAAACGCATTCAAATGTTATGGGACAACGTTTTATGATTCAACAGTTATAGACAACGTTCAAATGGAAACACATTCAAATGGAAACCATATAAATGTCAATACCAGGAGCTATCTCCCACACAGAGATACCATTCAAATGTTATTATCCAAATGCATTCAACTGGAAATGTAGCATTAATATGATTCAACACCAACAACGTTAATATGATTCAACACCAACAACGTTAATATGATTCAATACCAAAAACGTTAATATGATTCAATACCACATACCAGGACCTGGAAAACTTCAGACCTTCATCAATGGTGGCGTATCTCTGCAGTGGCACCCAGGCATTGAACGCAGAATACAAGAAATGACAGTCATCGGCGCTAAAACAAGAAATGACAGTGCTATAAAAAATTGACAGTATGGACAGATGTGCAGCGCTGGCAAAGGTAGGTTATCTCAGGACAAAGGGGAATAAGGCAGAGGTAGAGGCAGAGGCCAGGACAGAGGAGTTACAAGAGCATAATAGCTAAAACAAGGAGCTGGCTCTGATACCATGTCAGGCCAGGCAGTAACTCCACAAAACAAACAACTGATTCGTATATTATTCCATAAGTAGGTCATTGTTATATACAATAGGGAGTGATTGTTCAGTTCATCTACCGATGACTATTCACATTCCTAATTTAATTATTTACATAAAATTCCCCCAATCATGAAGATTAGGTGTCAACAGTTGCATCTGCTATGATATCAAAGCCTAGTCCCTCCAAGCTTGTTTTTTCCTCTTGTATTTCATCTGCATTGGGAATGCATCTAGGACTCTTGATGGTACCGTTATGACCTCCTCCCCTATGTATTCCCCTCATCCTTCCTCGTCTGAGCTTGGCTCTCTCCCTACTGTGGATCCCCACTATAACCTTAGGCCCAAACTCCCCAAGCGGGATTCTTCTGCTGGGGTGGGGGGACTTGGCAATCTCGTACCTAGTCTTGGCCATGGTAAATCTAGAGGTAGAAAATCTCAGATTTCAACAACATATTTGAAGGCCATTTTAAATATAGCAGAAGCCAAGCAATAGTCTCTTGATGGGGTGCTTAAAGCAGCACAGGCCCTTGCGAAGGTTACTACATGATTGTTATTATCTTCAATTGCAGGGGGTTAGCTAGTTCCCAAAAAAAAAAACCAACCCTTCAAAGATTGATCCTTTCCTCTAGTCTTGAAATTATTTTTCTTTAGGAAACAATGCGTCCAGGAGATATGATTGCTGAAGCATTGAATAAAATGTTCCCTCCTTGGTATTTTTTCTCCTTGGATGAAAGGGTTTGATCAGGGGGTTTGGCCATGGGTCTCAATTTGACGTTTATTAAGGTCTCCAACACATGGGGCTCTGATATGGTCCTTAGAGAAAACATTTACTTAGCATAATTAAGCATGGGTTTAATTGTTGTAAATATATATGGAATTTTCCATGATAGAGCCCCTTTCTAGAACAATTTAATGGTTGTCATTCATGAAATAACTCGTTTGTTTATGATATCCAAAACTTTTCTTTCTTGTAATAATTTTTGAATGTGCTTTGTTTGAGCCGAGTCTTGCATCTTTGTAGGTCACTATGGAGATATCTACTATTTGTATGGGGTGCATGTCTCTCCTAAAGGTTCATTATTTAAAAATAATAAATGATTATTATATTTACATATTCAAAAATAGTAAATTATATATTTTTAAATGTATTTAATAAATAAAAGATTTTATAAATAATTTGAGGCCTCTATAGTTATTCATATTGTTGTTGAAGATTTAGTGAAATTAAGTGTGTAGTGTTTTAAATTTTATTTTGTTTTATTTTCTATTTAAATTTTTACATAATATTTTATTTTTTTATTTAAATTTTCCATTAAATTAAAAATAATATTTTGAGCAAAATAGATCTTGTTATGTTATATAAACATAAAAATAAGATGAATATCTTTATGGTTCATTGATGGAGCTAATATTCTTTGTTTCTAAATCTCGTCAAGATGTCACAGGCACTTGTGAGCATGCAACTTTCTACCCTCAGGGAATCCAAGATTTCACTTTCATTTTCCCGTTTGGATTTTTCAGTTTACACTGTGTGGAGGCAGTTCTAGGTAATAATGGATTGTTTTTTCGAGGGTTTGAGCATATTAGGAGACAATTTGAGGGGGTTTTACTACAGTAAAAAATGATGGTCGCGTTAATTTAGACCCTAATCCAAAGGATATTATGTCTATTTGGCATCTTGAACCCACTTAGAAAAATTTGGCGAAAGTGCATTATTGTTCTAGCATATTGCATGCAAATCAGGATGACACATTAGCGTCGTTGTCCTTGGATGGGATTTTTGGTTCCTTGGATAGGTGACAAGCAGATTCTAATCGGTTGAATGTTTGGGGCATGGCGACGGCTCAAGAAGTGAGAAAACCTAGCTAGTTTCCACCACTAGTGCATAATGGAGTACCACTTTTAGGTAATCTGGAACAAGCTCCCCCAAAGATCTCATAAACCCTTGTGTCAGATGTACCTCGAATTTAGCTATGCGAAGGGCCCAATGATATTGTTTGAAGCCGTGGGGTGGTAAGTTTCAACGACATTAATCCTCTTATGTCTCCTTGGGTTTCGATGGTTGAAGCTTTTTTTCCAAAATCTACTGAGCATTTGTCCTTGAATGAGATTTTCTTACAAGATGATTTGGCCCTGTCACATTCTCAAGGGCCTGAGCTAATTTTTTCAGCGAGAGTCATTGATGGTGTGGTATCGAAAATATTTGAGCTGATTATTTCACGGCATAGGGCCCCCTTATCTCTGATTAAATTGAGGTGTTTCAAGAAGGATGGAAGGAAAGGATATCCCATGACAGTGTGTTGGGGCTTCCTCCTGAGTTTGTTGTGTTGGAATTCCTAGGTGGGAGTGTGCAAAAATGAGTGGATTCAGATGATGCCTTTTTCGAGGTTCAACCTCAAGAGTTTGGAGTAGCTAATACGGGTGGAACTCCCACAGTTGATGAGGGTGTAGAGCCTCTATTCTACACCTACTTATCTACCGTTTTCCTCAATCTTTCCTTGTCTTTCCTTATCTTTTGCCTCATTTTCACCATAAAACTACCCAGATCATTACATTAGGTGTTATTAAGCATGATTAAGTAAGTTTTTCTAATGGATGACTATTTGTTTAGATTTTGGCTTACTTGCAGGCATCCTGCAGCTATCTGGTGATCCTGCAGCTCTCTGATGATCCTGCAGCTATCTGAACATCCTGCAGCCTTTTTGTTAAACGCTATGTTCCACGTGTCGGTTTGCTAGATGAGCCACATGGGCACTTAGGTGTCAACGTGCTCGAGGTTCCTGTCCTATTTTTCCGGCCATCCACATCATCTTTGTCCACGGTCAAAGCTGGGCAAGTCACGGTCAACTCAAGGCAGTTTAGCGATGATTGTGAGCTGTTTGGTCACGTCATCCTAAACGGTGATTTGTCCACGTTCTACAGATGGCAGGGGACATGATCCAACCTGGGATTCATTGCCCATGACGACAGAACCACCAACTCGTCCACGCAGCCGCATGAAGTGCCAAAGAACCATGAAAACGCATAACAGTCATTTACTTTTCAGTTATTTAGTTGCACGGATAGGCTATCTTAGAAACTTCTATAAATAGCTGCGTCTGTGTACGCTTATTAGGCTTTTTATCAGTTGTATTTTGATGAACCTGTGTTATATTTTCAAGCATTCTAAACTCTGTTTT
>APFE031417157.1:113482-125075 GCA_000404065.3 Pinus taeda | reverse complement strand
TATCATGATCCATTTTTACCTTGAAGTGTCTTCCCATTAGGTAAGGTCACCATTTCTTAAGTTCATGTAGTATTTCCAACATTTCCTTCTCATAAATAGCTTGCTTGAGATGTAGCTGTAAAAATAACAAATCGCTTACATCAAAACTTCTTTCACTGTGATGTTGATATGCTTGTTCTTTCATTTGATTCTGCACCAAAGTGGCATTATCCTATAAAAGTTGGAGAACTTGTTGTTGATGCTTGATGTGATCTTTCACAGCTTGAATCTTTTTCTTCTTGATATGTCCTTCTATCTTGAGAGTTTGAGGAGTGGTAATTTGTTCCAATGCATTACAAGAATGGTCGGATTCATTTCTTGATGCTCAATGTGATGTTTCACTTCTTGAACATTTTTCTTCTTAATATGTCCTTCTATATTGAGAGTATGAGGAGTTGTAATTTCTTCCAATGCATTACAAGATATGGTCAGATTCATATCTTGATGATCAATGTGATCTTTCACTTCTTGAACATTTTTCTTCTTGATATGTCCTTCTATCTTGATAGTTTGTGGAGTGGTAATTCTAGCCAATGCATTACAAGATATGGTTGGATTCATTTCTTCTTTCTCGATGTGATCTTTCACTTCTTGAACCTTTTTCTTCTTGATATGTCCTTCTATCTTGAGAGTTTGAGGAGTGGTAATTCTTGCCAATGCTTTACAATATATGTTCGGATTCATTTCTTCTTTCTCTGGGGTTGGTTCCTAGTGTATATTCTCTTCTTTTGACATTTATTGATTCTTTTCTTCCTCCTCTTCACAATCAATGTAAAATAATTTCTTCTCAGCACACTTATGACCTTTAATGTATTTGTTATCACAATTGTAACAAATCATTCATTTTGTGTTCTAAATATAATTTATTTAACTATTAAAAGTGACAATTGAAAATAAATATTGGTTCACCCCCCTCTCAGTATTTCCAACAACTATCAAATCCTTCGAGAGATTCCCTGTACGAGCACAACCCCAATATATAGCATGTACATAAACAAATACAAACCTCCAGGGATTTTCAGATAACTTGATGTTGCTTCTCAACTTTTCATAGTAGGACTATCAACTAAATCTCTGACATAAGATTCCTCAATCATACACTTTCCTTTCCTACTTCTCATGCAACAACATATCCTCTGAAATTCATTCAATTAAAACCAAGCTATGCCCTCCCTCTCAACTAGGGAGCATCTCTTTATCTAGACTCCCTCTTAATCTTAGGGAGATCTCAGGCTTCCTTAGGGAGAACAAATTCTTCTTTTCGTCATTGAGGAATCTTTCATGGCTTCCAACCATTTCATCAAAGTTATCATCATCCTCAACATACTTATCACATCAATGAGCATATTCACCATATTGAAGATTGTTTACCTACACAACTTAGATAGCAAGTACAACCAAATCTATAAAATCATGAAGTTAGCCATATTAGAATCACATAAACATTTCAACTTTATACATATCAGATACCCAAACTTAATTACACACAAGAGACATATAATCTTCAACATCTTGCTAGGGACTTTGTCATAATCCCTAAACTATTTCATAACAACTCTCATTCCATCTAGGGTTTCAATGTTTCTTTCAAAGGTGTAACATACCCTACAACAACATATAGCAAACCCTAAAACAATTCAAACAAATATAGATCTATAACTTTCAAAATTCATATGTTACATTTTCGACTAGGGTTTCATACAAATCTTAGATTTTATACAAGAGAATTAATCAATCAAAACCAATCACAAATTAGTCATAAACATGACCAGCTCCCACTAGAGTTAGTTGTAATCCCTATATTTTCAATCAACCATCAATTAGAACCAAAACTCATATTTCAACGATCTTTTACAAATATCAAATTATCATCACACATCAGAGATTTTCCTTCTTCTAACGTTTAACTCCAAAACCCTATTATTTCATTTTTCACACAATCATTATACACATAGATCTCATATTGTTATATCATACATACTATAGAATTCAATTGCTACTAGGGTTTAGCTGCAAAACCCTAGATTTCCAAATATCATCATCCTAGAATCTTAGACAAGGATTTATATCAAATCCTAAGACTTATGACTATCAATTAACTAGGTCAAAAGATATATCTAAGAATTCATCAGTATATCATATGTCAGACATCATTAATACATTAGACATATACTTAACCTAGATCAAGCTAGGGTTTCAACCAAAATAACATATCTACATATGCCTAAGGTTTAATCATTATGCAAAGGCATTTCATATCATGTGATAGTGAAACCCAACTTCACAAAATATCAATAAGAGTTAGACATACAACAAACTTGATTAGACTAAGATTTGATAGAACAAACACACACATCCAAGGAAATCATTTCTAAGACATTATGAGGGTCTTGCTTACATATTCCACCAAACACTAATGAGTAAGGGTTTCAATATAGGAACATAGCAAACCCAAAAATTACCAAAACTTAAAAGGTTCGAGATTTTAGACTTGATCATTCAACCCTAAGTTAGGTTTTCCTGATCATACCAAAATTCCAAACATGACATCATCAATAAAACTTCAAATAACATTTCACAATATCCCTAAGCAGTTTAGGGTTTCATACATTCACATTAGCATACCCTTAGGTTAGGGTTTTCCAGAGAACTTGTCTAGGGTTCTAAAAAATCATTGAAGAATAGGAGTCGGGTAGATTTATCAAGTGATGAATCACCCAAAATAAGAAGCAATATGATTCAATATAGCTAGAAAAATCAAAGTTAGTAACAGATTTTCAAATGAATACACATTTACTAAAGAATCAATGTTTTTGTAGTTTATGACATACCTTTAATTCTTAACAAACCTTATCTTGGGTGGCTTCCTTCTATACTCCTTGAGGATATAGTAGATGTCTTCCTAATCAAGACAATAGAGGGAGAATGGTGATATGTACTTAATATAATCGAAACTGAATGGGTACATGAAACCAAAAACTGAAAGGAAATGAGATACTTATCTTTGGGAGATTTTGGGTGCTCCCTCCAAAGCTTGAGGGATACCTACAAACTTATAAAAACAATAAAAATTTCTTTTCTAAAAATATATTAAAAAACTATAATTTCTAAAACATCAAAAATATAAAACAAAATATCTAAAGCTACAAGCAATGGACTTAGTAGTGTAAGTCCTTAATGTCAGATTCTTCAGGCTTGACTTTCTTTGGTTTCCTTCTTCAGCAATGTTGGCTTGATCTCTTTCTCTCTTCTTGTTTCTTGGATTGTCGAGACAATCACTCCTATAGTGACCCTTCTTATATAATTGATAACATTCTACCTTAGACATGTCAACTTTCTGCCTTGGTTGTTTCGATTTCTTTCCTTTATGTTTAGCAATGTATGCATTTGACACTCCCTTAAGATTGACAACTAATGAGATCCTTAATTCTTCCTGACTGCAGGCAGTCCATAGTTATTCAAAGGTGGGAGCTACCTTCCAATTGTTAAATCATGTAGTAAATGCACCCCAAGAGTAGGTGGAAATCCTAATAGGGAAGTGATCATGAGTTCTTTGTCTCAAACAATTTCATCAATGGCCAAAAGATCATCCCTGGTTCTTTCTATTTTCACAAATAAGGATGCAACTATATCTTCTTTAGTCATCTTTCTGGTCCTTAGCTCACTCTTTAGACTTGTTACTTGACCAACATTATTAATAGTAAATAAATTTGACAAGGCTTCATACATTTCCTAAGCATGATCGATGTTAGATATGAATGGGACAAGGTTGTCCTTTATTCCTTACACAATCAAAGTCATGGCCACTAATTCTGGTTCCCTGAATTTCACTTTGTCAGTATCACTGGAATCCTCTGTAGGCTTCTTTACTTTTCCTTTGACCAAGTCTAGTACCTTGTTCTTTTCAAGGATGAGGTCAATCCTCTTCTTCTCGGACCTATAGTTTGAGGCCCCTTCAAGTTTGTTCTCTCCCTTGATTGTGTTAGACATCTTCCTTGAATATAGTAGATTATTTCTTTGAGATAGTCCTTTTGAATGGTTACTTGATCAAGAACTTGAGACTGCCTTTTTCTTCTTTCTTCACCAAAGCTATGATACCATGTTAGAAAATCAAAAAGGCAGAAATATTTTCTTAATCTTGATATAACTTGTGATGTTTCTTGTTATTATGATTCTTTATATCTTCTTTCTTTTAGTTCATCAAGCAATTACCAAACCAACAACACATAAAACAATAGACACTAGATGTAGGCACTATGCTAGGGGAAAACCCCCCCTTGAGGGGAAAACCCAATCAAGAAATTGTTCCTTTCAATAGTATTCTTTGAGACTCTTCACCCTAGACAAAGACCAGACCTTCCCTCCATACCAAGTCAACTTCCCAAAATTTTGACCCCTTTCTAGTAACTTCGACTAGGTAGTAACTTCCAGCTATAGTGAAACTTGGAAGACTTTGATCTCCCAATATAGGGCACGAAATAGAGAAACAGAGGCACCAAAATTTTTATTTTATTCTTCTCCTTAGACTCCACCCAACTCACACTTATTTTGGCTTCTTGGCTTTAGAATTCGCACTTTTCCCAACTACAAGAGATATCGAACTTCTTGTGAGGGAGTGTTTTCCAAATGAATTTGATTTTCTTGTATTTATAGACTCCATGTGAGGTTGAATTAGTGTCATTATGATGACTTGATCTCCTCTAGGCTGATTTGGTGTGGAGGTGTTGAAGGCCTCGAAAATTGGGTCAACAACAAGGGGGATACCCGCCCGGTCCGGACCTTGGTTGGCAGCTCCTTATCCGTTTGGTATAGCGGTCTGATTGGGGATATGGGACCAGTTTCCCAATTCAGTGTGTGTGTGTGAGAAAGATGGGTGTTTTTGTTCTAAATGGAATACTTCTATCTTAATTCTAATCTAATGTTATGCTATTGTATTCTAATAAACAGAAAAACATCGAAATTTATGCTAACCCTGGGTGTGATCTTTCTTCTATGCGATCTAAAAAGATTTCAAACAATAACTGGTAATAAAGATCATTTAGTTATTATAAGACAGGAATTCAATAAGGATGAACTACTTCATATAAGAAGTTGGACGAAATAGTTGTGAAAACTTATCGCATAAATGAGCTATTCATACACTAAACATAAACAAATAGTTTTCACTGTATAAAAGTGCCAAATGATAACTTAGACATCCATGATGTAATATATAAACAACTGAAAATTGAATATCACTTTAACGCATAAGCAGAAATGGTTAAGAGATAAAAGTACCATTTATAACTAGTCCTACTCATGAGCTTCAAGCGACAATTGATTTATCTCTCCTTGATTTAACATCCACTAAGAGTGCACAAAAGTGCAACATCAGTAGCAAATATCAACATGCAAATATCAAATAAACCCTGTTCCATTCATTCACCAAAACCTCCTCATGAGGGTGCAAAAAGTGCATGTTCTGAGGACAAGTTTTTGATAAATTTCTGGACCCTTCTCTAAATGCATGAGAAGGGTTTAAATACTACTAACTAAATAACTTATTTACAGAAATTGAGGATTCGGTTTAAATGACTGTCCTCTTTCTAAGCAAAACTATTTCTAAAATTAAATCTACTATCTAACTATTTCTAAATCTACTCCTTAATGTCGCAAGCATTCAGTATTTTCCTGAGTGGATTCAATTGAATGTCTTCCGTCTTTGGTTGAGTTAAGCAAACATAATCGGCAAGAACTGGAATTATCTTCTCAGTAAAATTGATGATATACTTGAGAATCATCCAATGACTATATGTCATTACCATGTATACCTGGTAAAAATTCCATTTCAACTTGGTTAACCCTTGGACTGCTTCTGCTTTTCCTTTAGTCTTCTGTTTCCAGTTTGTTTCTATCACTGATTTATTGCAATTTTCAAGGCTTGCAGATGACTGAGTAACTAGGCGCCTTCCTTTTCGAATAATTTTTCTTAGCGAAGCGTGCATCGGAAACTGCCTCTGTTTCTTGATCCAGGCTTCCCTAATGCTTTTTTTGCCTCTTGCGCCTTTTTCTCTCATCCGGTATAAAGCTCAAAATTTGTAAAAATAGTGATTCCGTGAGCTCTTGACCCTGAGAATTAAACTATCTGTTTCTGGTATCAGCATCGTTCAGTACCCATTCAACCATGAATGTATATGAGAAATCTGTGATAGATGCCTCAGAAGAGTTCTGCGGCTCTTTTTCTTCCTTAAGTGGATTAGGTGTGCCTTCCGAAATGTACATTGGAGCGCTGTCTTTCCTCCTCATAGTTTTCTGCATACTACCCTGTATAATGCTTCGTCCTTCTTTCCTGCAATTTACATTGAGGTGGAAGTAATGATAACAGACTATTGACAAGAAAACTTTAAATGTTGAAGATATGCAAAACATGCCACCTTATGTGAGCTATTTCTTCGAAAAACACAACACCATACTTCATTAACAACTGACAACAACTCATTTATTTGCATTAAAATACATGACCAACTCTTGGCTGAAAATTTTTCTCGAATAATGAGCCAGAACCAACTGCGATGGAGAAGTTCTGCGATTTTGCTTTGCGATATTGCATATCGTTGTATCGCAAATCGCAATTTCATCGTGTTGTTTTTTTATCGCAAGGTCGCAGTATCGCAATATCGCAACATCGCAACTTCGCAGTATTGCAATATCGCAATATCGCAGATCATTATAATCCTTCTGTGTGATTCATGTGATTTTTGCGATGCACAATATGCGATATCGCATATCGGCGATTTTAGAGTTTTTCAATGTGAGTGTTTCTTTAATGTATGCGATGCGATGAGGTCTCGCGTCGCAATCTTGCTTTTTGTCATTTTAACTCATTAGAAGGTGTACCCTATCATTCTTTGCGCGATGAGATATCCCTTAAGGAGTGAATTTAATTTTCTTCATTATGAAACTTAGGTTTTTTAGATTCTTCAAGGTATTTTCCTAAGTCCATGATGTTGTAAGTTTTATCTAAACAGAAAATATAACACTAACTGATTTTTTTGATTTTTACTGAGGGTCCCCACTTATTTAGTATTAGCAATAACACTTCATAAGGAGGGGGGTTGTTGGTGGCCACAACAATTGGCGATTCACTTGGAAGAACCAGTTATCTCTGTGTTTCTATTGGATTTTTTCAGCTTCCAAAACAGAAATTTTTTCAGAAAATTAAACTTTATTATGGAAAGATAAAGTACATTATGCTCTAACCTGTCAATGAAATTTTGCTTAAGCTATTTTCAACTTTTATTATTTTCTTCCTCAAGTTAGTCCTTGTGTTTACATCAGTCATTACTTGGTCTGTAAAGATAAAACAATGTCTTCTTCGTAAACTAGTTTTAAATATGCTCATTTGTCGTAGGTAGAGCCTCTGCTGCCAGCGGGCGTTTATAGCCTTGACAGGGTTACCTATTACCTAGCAATGATCCTGTATCGTACTTAAAGAAACCTACAACCCTCAAAGAATAATCCACATCCACACTTATTGATTTGATTTTCTTTTTTATTCTTAAAGAACAATGTCTTAGTTTGGTAGCAAATTTATGACACAGTCATTCACTCGATTTATAACTTTGTTGAACAAGTTGGATCGTGATGAGACCCCTTGCCTCTTGATTGTAACAATCTTGAGTCATTGCCCTGTTGTGGTATGCAGTATTTGGCAAAGTCAGCAAGTTATAATATCTGTGATTATGATAAGTCGTCTCGTGATGAGACCTCTCATTCTTCAAGATTAAGTGTATCCTTGGATTGTTCCTCTGAAAGTTGTGATTTCCTTAGCAGGGAGGAAGTCATTGTTTCCTTTAGATAGCTCTGGACGACAATGATAGAGTTTTTGGAAGTAATTGTTCTACAGAGAATCTTTATTTTGTTATTGATACCTTTCATTACACTGATATAAAACAATTTCTTCACTAAAGGTTATTTTCATCAAACTTTATGAAGTTGAAACTAGTGTCATATCTAGCCTAGAGTCTTTAACTGTTCTTCATAATAAAAATCATTTTTCCAAAAGATTTGCTATTTTACAAGCGAAAAATAAAATCTGAAGAGAGTTGGTGTCTTTTTCGAAATGCCTAAGTAACCATACACACTGGTTTTATTGTGAAAAAGAAACTATTACTCTACAAATAGAAGATAATCTTCTATGAAAAAATTTCTTAAGAATTTGTCCATTGACAGGCAAAGAGTCTCTTTTACCTGCTAAATCCTGTAACACAAATGTTGATGGACCTAAGACTTCTACAATTTGAAAAGGACCAAGCTACATTCTTTGAAATTTTGTATGTTTCCCCTTTTCTTCGTGTGCCTTGTCCCATTTTAAAACTAAATCTCCCACCTGAAAATCTTTTCTAGTCATTATATTTGAATCAAAAGAGGATTTTACTAGTGCCTGATAATGAGCATGTGTTTTCTTAGCTTGTTCTCGTTGTTCTTCTAATTTGATTATTTCCATCTATGTTAGGTGTAATGAGGAAGTTGGTACTTCATCAATGTATTGAACTAGAGAAAAAGAAGGAATTTCTAAATGAGTCGGAAGAACCACTTCTCTCCCATAAACTAAATTAAAGGTAGAAGTGCCAATGGAAGCTTTTCTCGTTATTCGATCTACCCATAAAGCGTATATTAAGGATTTATGCCAATTTTTATGATTTTGGTCTACTGTTCTTTTGATAATCCTGATTAGGTTTTTGTTTGTAGACTCGGTTAACCCATTGCCCTGTGGATAATAGTTGGCCGAATATTTAAGTTTGAATCCTCTTTTAAGTGAAAATTCAGTCATTGCATTTCTAGAAAAGTATGATGCATTATCGAACATCAAAGCGGAAGGTAATCCAAACCTGGTGATTATAAATTGATCTATGAACTCAATGATATTTTCAGCATTAACCATCTTGAGTGGAACTACTTCTACCCACTTAGTAAAATAATCTATTGTTGTAAGGATATATCTATGCTGGTTGAAAGAGTGAGGAATGATCTCACCTATTATGTCCAATACCCACTGACTGAAAGGTTGGTCGATGTTAACTGGTTGTAGTGGTAAGGATGGCTTCTTCTATCTCCCAGCAGTAGTTTGGCAGACTTGAGATTTCCTCACGTAAGTGTGTGAGTCTTTGAATAACTTGGGCCAGTAATATCCTGTGCGCAAGATTTTATGTGCAGTAGCATCTCCAGCATAATGTCCGCCTGTTAGCCCATCATGGAGTTCTTGCAAAACTTTATCAGCTTCAAATTTCTCAAGACATTTAAGGAGAACAGAATCGTAATTCGTTCTAAAAAGAATATCATTTATGAGCTGATATTGTTTGGGTTTTAACCTTAGAGCTATTTTCTTAGTATAATCGAGGTATGAAGGAGCATA
This sequence comes from Pinus taeda, assembly GCA_000404065.3. Lineage (NCBI taxonomy): Eukaryota > Viridiplantae > Streptophyta > Pinopsida > Pinales > Pinaceae > Pinus > Pinus taeda. Next base: position 115,642 of record APFE031417157.1, on the reverse strand, counting down.
TCCATTCTTAAGATAATAAATGATATCAACATATAATGACTCTTCATCGTTTAGGCTTACCTCGCACACTTGTACCTCTACAGATGGAATTTCAGAGATTTGCGACGCTCCAGCCAACATTTTGAAAAAGCCTTGACCTCTTACAATGTTTGCTGGTCTAATTTCTATGCCATATTCTTGTAAGGCAGTTACCCAGTTGGCCCTCTTCTCACCCACATCCTTTTGTACTAGAAGATTCCTTACCGCTAGAAACTGTACTATAATTTTGGTATGGGTTTTGAGTAGAAAAGGTCTAAAGTATTTGATCGCTTTGAAAATAGCATAAACCTGTTTCTCCACATCTGAGTAATTTAATTCATCACCCTGCAAATTTGAACTGAAAAAAGCAATTGGTGCTTCCGCCTTTTCTTGATTCGTTTGAGTGAGTATCGCAGCATATGACCTATCTGAGGCAAATGTGTATAAAATAAAAGGCTCTGAAAAATTTGGAGTTGCTAAATATGGAGCATTAATGATAGCCTGTTTGATCAGGTTGAACGCTTCATGTTCATCTTGGCCCCATTTAAAATTAGAGTTCTTTTTTATCATGGTTTGTAAAGGAGATACGATTCGTGAAAAATCTGGAACAAATCTCTTTACAAAATTGATTTGACCAAGGAGAGATTGCATGGCTTTTTTGTTATGAGGTAGGGATATTTCAGAAATTTCTTTGATTTTGTCAGAGTCGATGTGAATTCCAGATTTTGACACTATGAATCCTAGAAGTTTCCCTTCACTTAATGCGAAAAAAAAATTCTTTGGGTTAAGTGAAATTCCGTACCTTAAACATCGTTGGAAGATTTGTTTCAAATATTTGAGATGGTCTCCTCATTTCTTAGAGTACACGGTCATATCATCCAAATAAATTACTACAAATTTATTGACTAAACCTTTAAATGCAATGTCCATGGCTCTTTGGAATGTGGCACCAACATTAATCAAACCAAATGGCATCTTTCGATATGCATATGTGTCCCATTTAGTTCTGAATGTGGTCTTCAATTGATCATCAGGATGTACCAAAACTTGATTGTATCCTGAAAATCCATCCAAGAAAGACATTAATTCTGAGCCTACCACTACCTACAATATTTGCTCCATAGGTGGTAAGGGAAAATTGTCTTTTTGACAGGCTTTGTTAAGATTGCGAAAATCAATACAAATCCTAATATCTCCATTTTTCTTTCTAACAGGTAACATATTGGAGACCCATTTAGAATGTCTGACGAGAAAGATTATCTTGGCTTTCAACAGCTTATTAAGTTCATTTTTTATCTGATTTTCTAAGTTGGGATGAATCTTTCTCAACTTTTGTTGGACAGGTTTTTCGTTATCGGTCATTGGAATAGTATGTTGGATGATAGAAGTGTCGCATGTTTTGAGTTCATCATAATTCCAAGCAAAAACATTTTTGTATTGTCTCAAAAGACGGACATATGCTAGTTTTTCTTCGGGGGCTAGGCCAAGGCCTAGATTTATGTTTTGGGGTTTGGCATCGGTTCCTAGGTTTACCAATTCATAATTCAAAGTCAAACTTTGGAGCTTCGAATTGGTAGACCTTTTAAACCGATCTTTCAAATCGTACAGGTCTTCTAACTTGACCACTGATTTAGGTATAGCATTGTTAGTGCTATCTTGTTGTAATTGTCGACGTGTTGATCTTCGTCGATTATTTTGGTTGGAGTAGGATCCTTCAGAAGTAAGGAAATTTACGATATCAGGATCATCGTTGAATATTCTCCAATTTGTGATGTTGTCAGGAATAGAAGGTCTAAATATTAATTGTATTGAGAATTTATCTAGACTAAAATCTTCTGAAGGAATGAGCTTAGAAGCTACGTTAGCTAAAAGGTCAACGCTTGCATTCTGGAGTCTGGGAATTGATGAAATATTGAATGCTATAAAATGCTTAGTCAGATCTTGAACTAAAGATTGATAATGTTTTAAATGACCTGACAAGCAATGTATAGTATTCCGTACCTATCTAACTACAATTTCAGAATCTCCAAAGACTTGGAGGTACTTTATGTCTAGCCTGATTGCTTTGTACAACCCTTGGACTAAAGCCTCATATTCTGCTGTATTGTTGGTACAATCAAATTTGAGCCTGCATGTTAACAT
>APFE031417157.1:52218-113309 GCA_000404065.3 Pinus taeda | reverse complement strand
AGAACCATCAAAAATTAATTTCCAAAACAAAGATTTATTTACAGGTTTATCTAAAAAATTGATACATTTTGAACTATCTGTTTGAGAAAAATTTTCGACTTGGGACAAAATGGAATGTTCTAAATAAGGGGACGTATGAGCATTGAAATTGCCGAGAAAAGAATCCACTGAGTAATTGCCAATTATGCTATTGTTATATGCTACTGGTTCATTTTCCCCCTCTAACTCCGTTATTATGTACTTCTGATGTAATTCTCGTTCAACTTTTATTTGATTTGGCTTACCATTGTAAGGCAGCCACATGTGTGACCAGTCAGTTGCGAAGTATCCATGTAGTTTTTCTGACCAATCCCTGCTAAGAATTAAGCCATAAAATTCAGGGATATCAGTGACTAAGATGTCAATAACTTGACATACCTTTGGGTTGGATGACAGCCTTATGGTTACTTGATTTAGTTCGTCGATGACTTTGACTTGAGATCGATCCAGCTGAACAATGCAAACAACGAATTTCTGTGGTTGAACGTTTAATTTGGTTCATATATACTTCGGTAAAATATTCGATGAAGCACCTGAATCCACTAAACAAATATGTACATTTTTTTTTTAAATTTCATAAGTAAGGAGAAAAGGGGCAGTATGAGATCTCGATCTACCTCCAATTAAAGTGATGTCGTTTGGATAAATCTTATTAATCATATTAGTTGGAGGTCTTCCCATGTTCTGAGAAGCTTGAGAAATTACAGCGGTAGGAAAAGGTGCAACTGGCACAACATGTAATTCTTTCATCATTATCTTTTGTTGATGCTTTAGCTTGCTCAATTTCGTACAGAGTGATGTTGGCCCTAGTATTTTTCATGTCTTCTATGATATTGTACTCCATTTCATCCGAAACGATCAGCGTTTTAGATGGAGTAGGTGAATCTGTTTGGACTGGGCTAGTTTGAGTCGCTTTAGATGTCGTTTTCTTTGTTGTGACTTTATCCTTTGTTGCGGAGCTTGTGCTCTTTGGTTTTGGGGTAGTTTGGGGAGGATCAAGCTGATTTCTACTTCATGTGTTAACTGGGAATACTTCTTGATCTTCCTCTTGTGGGAGGATGAAATCCCACATTCCTTGTAATTCTACAACTTCTTCATCATCAATTTTCCCTTCAGTGGCAATTTCCTCTTCCTCTTCCTCGGATTCAGCACTTGTTATAGCATTGGGTGGCCTCGAATCTATTGACGGGCCTCTTTTAAAAGCTCTGTAGGGATTGTTTGAAGAAGTTTCTGCTACTTGCTTTTTTATGTCGACCATTTCATTGGACATGGTCTTCAGAACTTTTTACAATCCCTTCAAATTGAATGGATCTTTTGCTTGTTTCTTCTTGGACTCTTCTTTGAAGGTGACCTTCTTAGACTTCCTTTCTTCTATCATGGATTTCTTCTCTAAAGCTATTATACGTTTCTCTACTGCTATGGCTTCTTTCATGTTTTCGGCTAGGGTTGCTTTATTAGCCCTGTCCACAAAGATTGCTATGTTAGATGGTAATGCAGTGATATACCATTCACATCGCACTTCCTCGTTGGGCTGGGAAGCAGTAGGAATTTTGTTTAGAATTTTATTGAAACATAGATTGAAGTCTTTGATAGGTTCTCTAGATTCGGCTCTAAGGTTTGATAGGTCGTTGATTAACGTTGCCGTAGACCTGTCGTCACCAAAATTGGTTAGAAATTGGCCTTGGAAGATGTCCCAATTGGTAATAGATCCAAAGGGTAATGAGAAATACTACGATCCGGCTGTTCCTTGTAGGGTATAAGGAAACAGTCGAACAACAACATCTTCATTAGTAACCTCGTTGAGGTTAATGGATAGCATAAAGTTGTTTATATGCTCTTCTGCTAGCATGCCTGCCTTGGGATTGAACTTAGGCAGCCATTTCTCAGGATGGGCTAGTATTTGACTCAAGGGTGCAGGCATTAAGACTGCCCTAGGGTTGTTCCATGGAGACTGGGCCATTGTTGAACTGCTAACAGGGAGATTTGCAGAAGATGATCCCTGTGGTTGGGAAGATGAGGTGATTATGATCGCAGATGATTGAGGAGGAGTTGTAGGGATTCCACTGGGTGGATTGATAATGGTTTGGGGTGGAGGAGTAGATGGTTGACTTCGAGGTGGAGAGGTTGAGATGGACTATGTTGATGAAAGAGTCTCACTTTCAGCCCCTTTAGGTGACTTCCTTGCTCTTTTCCTTTTGGCAAGAGGTAATTCGGTTGGCCTAACACCAAACTTTTCACTCTTTAATCTGGTCAGGGGATGAGTAGGGTTATACTGCAAAGTCACGCTACCCCGAGATTTATCAGATCTTTGAGGGGAAATGGAAAATCGCTGAAGTTTATGAATCAGAGATTCGACTTCAGGAGGTTCAATAACAGATTGTTCTGAAATGTTAGGATTTGTAGCAGCAGTTGATGCTCTAGCGACTTCTAACTCTGGATTTAAGTGTAATGGAGAAGTCAGGGGAGATGGTGAGGGCGATTTACTCTCATAATGGTATTTTGATTTGGATTTACTTGCCATTCATAGTTCAGTCCCTCCTTCTAGCGCCAAATATGTTGAAGGCCCTGAAAATTGAGTCAACAACAAGGGGGATATCCGCCCGGTCTGGACCTTGGTTGGAAGCTCCTTATCCATTTGGTATAGCGGGTCCGACTGGGGATATGGGACCAATTTCCCAATTCAGTGTGTATGTGTGAGAAAGATGGGTGTTTCTGTTCTAAATGGAATACTTCTATCTTAATTCTAATCTAATGTTATGCTATTGTATTCTAATAAACAAAAAAACATCGAAATTTATGCTAACCCGGGGTGTGATCTTTCTTCTATACGATCTAAAAAGATTTCAAACAATAACTGGTAATAAAGATCATTCAACTATTATAAGAAAGGAATTCAATAAGGATGAACTACTTTGTATAAGAAGTTAGACGAAACAGTTGTGAAAACTTATCACATAAATGAGCTATTCATACACTAAACATAAACAAATAGTTATCACCGTACAAAAGTTCCAAATGATAACTCAGTCATCCATGTTGTAATATATAAACAACTGAAAATTGAATATCACTTTAACGCATAAGCAGAAATGGTTAAGAGATAAAAGTACCATTTATAACTAGTCCTACTCATGAGCTTCAAGCGACAATTGATTTATCTCTCCTTGATTTAACATCCACTAAGAGTACAGAAGTGCAACATCAGTAGCAGATATCAAATGCAAATATCAAATAAACCCTGTTCCATTCATTCACCAAAACCTCCTCTGAGGGTGCAAAAGTGCATGTTCTGAGGACAAGTTTTTGATAAATTTCTAGACCCTTCTCTAAATGCATGAGAAGGGTTTAAATACTACTAACTAAATAACTTATTTACAGAAATTGAGGATTCGGTTTAAATGACCGTCCTCTTTCTAAGCAAAACTATTTCTAAAATTAAATCTACTATCTAACTATTTCTAAATCTACTCCGTCTTTGGTTGAGTTAAGCAAACAGAATTGGCAAGAGTTGGCATTATATTCTCAGTAAAATTGATGATATACTTGAGAATCATCCAATGAATATGTGTCATTACCATGTATACCTAGTAAAAATTCCATTTCAACTTGGTTAACCCTTGGACTGCTTCTGCTTTTCCTTTAGTATTTTGTTTCCAGTTTGTTTCTATCGCTGGTTTCTTGCAATTTTCGGGGCTTGCAGATGACTGAGTAACTAGGGGCCTTCCTTTTCGAACAATTTTTCTTAGCGAATCGTGCATCGGAAACTGCCTCTGTTTCTTGATCTGGGCTTCCCTGATGCATTTTTTTCCTCTTGCGCCTTTTTCTCTCATCTGGTATAAAGCTCACAATTTGTAAAAATAGTGATTCCGTGAGCTCTTGATCCTGAGAATTAAACTGTCTTTTTATGGTATCAGCATCGTTTAGTACCCATTCAACCATGACTGTATATGAGAAATCTGTGATAGATGCCTCAGAAGAGTTTTGCGGCTCTTTTTCTTCCTTAAGTGGATTAGGTGTGCCTTCCGAAATGTACATTGGAGCGTTTTCTTTCCTCCTCATAGTTTTCTGCATACTACCTTGTATAATGCTTCGTCCTTCTTTCCTGTAGTTTACATTGAGGTGGAAGTAATGATAATAGACTAATGACAAGAAAACTTTAAATGTTGAAGATATGCAAAACATACCACCTTACGTGAGCTATTTCTTCGAAAAACACAACACCATACCTCATTAACAACTGGCAACAACTCATTTATTTGCATTAAAATACATGACCAACTCTTGGCTGAAAAAGTTTTCTCGAATAATGAGCCAGAACCAACTCCAATGGATAAGTCCTACGATTTTGCTTTGCGATATCATAGATCGCTGTATCGCAAATCACAATTTCACCGTGTTGTTTTTTATCGCAAGGTCGTAGTATCGCAATATCACAGCATCGCAACTTTGTAGTATTGTGGTATCACAATGTCGCAGTATCGCAATATCGTAGATCATTATAATCCTTCTGTGTGATTCATGTGATTTTCGCGATGCGCGATATGCGATATCACATATCGGCGATTTTAGAGTTTTTCAATGTGAGTGTTTCTTTAATGTATGTGATGTGATGAGGTTTCGTGTCGCAATCTCGTTTTTTGTCATTTTAACTCATTAGAAGGTGTACCCTATCATTTTTTGCGCGATGCGATATCCCTTGAGTGAATTTTATTTTCTTCATTATGAAACTTAGGTTTTTTAGATTCTTCAAGGTATTTTCCTAAGCCCATGATGTTGTAAGTTTTATCTAAAAAGAAATATAACACTAACTGATTTTTTTGATTTTTACTGAGGGTCCCCACTTATTTAGTATTAGCAATAACACTTCATAAGGAGGGGGGTTGTTGGTGGCCACAACAGGAGGATACGTAAAATAGATTTGAATCAATACATAACCTGTTTAGATGATTCGAAAGCCCAAGAAGGGTCTCTTTAAAAGTACAATGACTCTATTGACTCAGAATAAATCCTAGAAGTCCTCAATGGGGACTTTTACCTAAAACATGCTGACCCAAGCATGAAACCCATGCTTTAATATGTCACAATAATAATAATAATTATTTTTTTTATTCTTTTGACAAGTACATTACAAGATGACTCAAATACATCAATGAAGATCAAACTTAGTTACATTTTTGAGCACATTATGTACCTGCAATATTTTCTGACAAGTAAAACAAAGAAAAATATATAATAACAAGAGCATGAGGACAATTATGTCAATCTAGGGTTACATGGAATCTTAGAGGATGAATTCCTAGGGATTTCAAGTACAAACCCTAAGCAGCTTTGGGGTCTCTATGTCGTACCCTAGATTCCATCCTTGCTAGGGATTCCCATATATCCTAGACTACCGACAAACATAGAAGTTAGGGTTTATAAAAGAGAAAAAACATATTAGGGTTAGGGTTTCTTACATGAAAAGGGTTTTCTTGCTCCAAGAACCATCTAGAATTTACAATCCCTAATCAAGCCAGAGTCTACGAACCCAAGGAATTCAAGAAAATCTTAACACATTTCATGTTAGACCCATAAAATAATTATACATATATGAAGGACTATATACCTTAGTTCTTCATGATCACTGGAAGTCTGCAACAAAACTTTCTTGTTTCATCTTGACCTTCTATGATACATCAAGATGCCAAATTTATTTCTTCGACTAAAGTTTTTCTTCCAATGGTTTTATAATGCCAAGATTACTCTTGCAAGAGACTGTTTTTCTGCTCTTCCACCAAGTATGGTTAGAGTTATCATGTACGTGTTGTTATTGGTCTTCTACACAATCCAAGGTGTAGATATTTCCACTATCAATGAGCAATGTCTTCAAGACACTCTCCTCAAGGTGACTAACTTCCTCTAGAATTATGGTCAAGGTACTCATAAAACTAGATGTTTATTATAGTTCATTGCACCAACCTTTACTTGCATCCCTACTTCCATTCTTCTGTCCACACTTGAGGGTGATCATATTTCAATAGATAAATCTAGTGTGCCGAAGTCCATAGATGTATTTTAGCTATTGTTTTCACTAAGGGTCTCGACCCTCTCCATTTTGCATAGAAAACTTGGATAAATTTCTTTAGGGTATAACATCATATAAAGAATCTTAATTGAGCATAATTTGGTCATGAAACAATCCATACATGTTACAACTCGTTCCTTTTTAAGCATCTAAGGTACACATATTCTTTCTTAAATCAATGTCTTGGAAAATAGGTCTAGTACCTATTTCTTGAGACACTTGAACCCACAATTGAAGCTTGCAACTACGTCCTTTCCAATAATCATAAGAATGATATGAGAAAATAGGTTTCCAAAGAGTGCAAACTTGATATTACTTCAATATGCCATACTTTAATGCATTGTAGTACTTATTTTAGCCTCAAAGTTGAACGATATAGGTCTGTAGAAAGGTGATTACGACCTTTTGGTTAGGGTTACTAAAACTACCTTAATTCAGATTGATATGTCTCCTCAACATAGTCCTAAAAAAAAATTAAGTTACAGTGTTGGTGCTTAGATGATTAATGGAGCCTTTAGTCCTCTAAGATAGGGATCTTGACCCTTCTATTGTAGAGCTCGCTATCTGCAATAGATCAAACTTCAAACATGATTCATATTCTTTTTATAACAATCAATAGGTCCCTTGGTCTTGTGTAGACAGTTTGAAATGCCTTCTCGGACTTCTGAGAAGATGAAATGGTTTCCATATATATGCTTCTATTCCTTTCCAATTTTAGGACTTTCAGCCTAAATACAGAGGTCTAAACTCATTGTAGCATGTGAAAAAATACATTTTGTAGCTCATATGTGCCTTCAATTGTTTTAGCCTTCAAAGAAAGTATGCACGGTCCCTTTATCTTGACTTCAAAGAGCAATGCAAGCCATTTCATGAAATCTTCTAGATTTCCTATATTATTGACCTTAACTTTGATACATGTTGGAAAATTGATTAGGGAGGCATATTTCATTTAATGTTTTCCTTACATGACATTTACTTGTAATATCAATATTTTCTTTTCATTATTATGCTTATATTCTCATCATCAAAGAAATGTAAAAAAGATGAACACAAGAGATAGGCTCCAAGCCAAGGAAAAACCCCTCCAAGGGGAAAACCCTCAAAAACTTCTCTTCTTATTAATTTCAAAGGAAACTTCCAAGACCCAAAAAAAGACCTCTTTCTCTCACCAAGATACAAATCGGCCATCCAGACATTTTGCAAGATATTCAAGGGTAGCAATGTAAATTCTCTCGAAAAGAATGTTCGTCTAGCCATATCGGACCTGAGGTAACCCTAGGTCACACACATAACAAAAATAAGACACGGGTCTGGGCTCTCTAGAGCTTAACTCCTATCTCACTAGACTTCTTCTCTCTTCTAAGACCTTTTCCTCTGTCATTCCTTCTCCAAACCGCAAACCATTTCAAGAGAAAATGTGCATATGTCTATTTATAATGGAGGTCGACATTTCTCTATAAATATCCTTCCAAGTGGCTCTTCAAGCCCACTCTAGGATGACTTCAACTCCCTGATAGAATTGTTCTTTGGAGCACACCTAGACACTTATATATTCAAAATAAAGTTTATTTTCTTGATATAAATGCCCAAAAGGGTCTCTTACATAATAATAATGACAATTTGATTCATAAAAAACATAGGAGCATACAATGGATGCTCGACCTAGTAACCAGAGACATAAGCATGAAACCCATGCTTTACAAAATAATTTTCGTTTACTTTTTCTTTCATCCTTTTGATCAATACATATAGATTACATGGTTATATGATTCAAATGACAATTATGAAGACCGAAACTAGTCATAATTTCCAACACCATAAACAATAAATTTCCTTAACTTTTGAGAATGATCCCAAGATACAATCTTTTGATTAGAGCGTTTTTAATTCCTATTATTCATACCTATAACTTTTTCTTTGCAACCAGGGTTCTTACAGAGGTAAAGTTTCTTGTTATACAATATTCGCTTGAAAATTTGGCCATAATATCATTTTTAGTTTTTGCAAATCCTTTTACTAAACAATCTTAATAACTAATCATTTGTTTGAATTTCAGGAAACAATTTAGCTGCTAATCTTTGTGCTTCAATGACTAATTAATCTAAATTATTAACCAATTGGTATTCGATGTGCATTAGAAGTTTAGAACAACTTTACAGTTAAAATTCATTATGTATTTAGGTAATGCAAATGACCCTAACTTATATCTCTTCCATACGCCTAGCTCAATTGTTAAGCTACAATTATTTTCTTTGTAGTTATATATAAATATTCTTGACATTCATGCTACGACATTTGGGTTCTCCTTCTACAATTTATTTTTTTATGTATATTCTTCCAATCCTTGAAAGAGTCCCTTTTTACTTTGAGTCCAGTTATTTATATAAACTCCTTTTGTTTATGTGTCATTTTGTGGAGTAGGAATTTTGTTTCCATTATGACTGGGTTTCCTTGGATGAAACCCTACCCTTGTATGAATTAATAGTGAAAAATACAAAATGGGTTAATTTTAAACTCTATTAGTGTAATTATTGTAATTGTTTATGTTAGCACTCCTCAGTGTCCTAAGGCTGAGAAAGGAGACCGATGGTAACCTCAAACCAATCTTTTAGTTTGGCAGCTAGCCCTATGAAATCAAAGAGGGCTCTCTCTATGGTCACAACCAAGAATTTGACTAGTGCAAGAATAGATTTTAGGCTAGATGTTTCAGCTCAATTTGGTGTTTTTGATTTTAGGTTTTTTGCTGGATGATGGTCTAGGTCTAGGGGGCTAGGCCAGGGCTTCCAAAATATGAGTTTGTAGAGATATAATGGGGCAAGGTACACATGCTTAGTTAGCACTCTTAATTTTTCATGATGGATAAGGTAGAAAAGTAAGGTTTATAAATGAGCACGAGTTTCATGAATTCATTTTTATCAGAGGGAAAGGTAACAAAAATATGAGAGTTTCATCAAAACAGAGCTTAAACTTAAGAATTATGTTTAATACTTATGAAACAATCACAAGAAGCATGAAATGGAAGTAGAGAGAACAAATAGAAGAAAAACACTGCTAATGAACATACTACATGAATCCCACTATAATGACTGCAACTCTTGTATATTACTCCTACAAATAATTACAAATACTCTAGCTCCACAAGCCTCGACTAAACAATATCCAACCTACAATACTTTGAAATATGAAGTATTTATACAATCATTTACAGCAAATTATCTTAAAACAAAAATTCAAGATTTGTTCCAAAAATTCATAAAAATAGATCAAAACTACTAAAAATATCATTTGGCTAAGCTCTAGTGTTGTTCTGGACATTCTGGTGTAACTGAGGCCTCGAATAAAAATTGTTTTTAATCCTGTTGGTTGATGAATTGCACTGTTGTTCCACTTTTTATTGCATTTGATTCTCAAAATTGATTCTTAAAACGTGTTGAAAAGGTCCCCATTGTCCTCTAAGTGGCGGCGAAATGAGTGATCTAATGCTCTGTGAATGGAGGTCGTGAGCTGACATGGAGGTGGGGTCGAGATCGTTGGCGGGAAAGAGTGTGAGGATGAATAGTTTTTGGAGGGTGGTAGGAGTGGTATAGGCTATTGAGAGGTGGGGGTGCGAAGTGGTGTGAGAGGGACACATAGCGGCGGGGGCCAACGGGGAAACCGCCTTTTTCGGACACCCCCCCCCCCCCGTCTAAAGGGAAAAATGGTGGGGGGGGGGGGGGTGAAAAGGAATGGGAGTCGTCCCATGGAAAGTAGATTGTGATTAGGAGCAAGGAGATTTGGGAGGTTTAACCATGGGTGGACCCGACAACCCATTAAATTCACTGTATAGATTATCACATCCGGACTGGGACTTAACCATAAACACGGACCAAAAACCTTTCAAAATACAACTTATAATCTCGTCGGGTCCAGTCAGGCTTTGATCACACTGCATTGCGGAGGGGAAGCAGTTTATCGCAATCGACGAGAACTATTGACGAGTGGAACTTTATACGCAGAGGAGTGTGCGATATGCAAAATCGCAATCGCAACTAGGAAGGGGAGACAGGCGTTGTTTTATTGTTTCATGTAATATGTGTCGATAATGATGTGTTTTGTGGGCTTTAGCCTTCAATTAGAATTTGGCATAGAGTTTCATTGTATAAACAATGGAAATGCAGCTTGAGGGCTGGGACATTGGGATAAGGCCAGAATTTGGGAATTTCAATATGGAATATGGCTAGAGTTAAATATGAGTTTTTTCAAGGAAAAATCGGTTTTGAATTAGGATTTAAAGATTTTATTAAGGAAAAGGGGGTTTTAAATGGAATAAGGGGATTTATGAGGGAGGGTTGAGGGAGGTGTATGAAATATGAATGAGTATGTTGAAACAAGATGAAATATCCTTGAACATTTTTTTCCCTAAATTACTACTCCCATAATGATGATCATGTGATGCCGTGACTCTTTTTATAATATTTTTGATGATTTGACCTAATGATGACATCTAATGGAGTCTGGAACTGATGATTTGGACCTTGAAGCATGATTGACCATGAGATGAGACTGAGATGGTGATAAAGAAAGTTTACTGATGAGTCATCACAATGAGTGATGACACGACCAAAATGGCAACTTGACCATGAAACGTAGGGAGTAGTAACATACCTAGACATACTAACTAGTGACCAAATTTTTATTTGGAAACCTATTGAAACTATAAAAAATTGACTTAGGACCCTATTAAAACTTTGAAAGAGTACATTTGATCACTGGTGACTGGCAAGACTGACAGACACTGCCATTGGCTCCAACTGGGGATGAAAACTCCTTTAGGAGGTGTCAAGAACACCGTAGACCAGGTAGCCTCATCTATTGGGAAATGGAGTAAAAAATAAACAAACCCAAAACTCAACACTAAAATGATTGACTGTCAAAACATAATACAAACTAAAACTGACTTAACTTTCAAAATAAAAGCTGATTAGGAAAGCCTTAGGGTATTCTCCACGGGCTTTAAACTTTCATGACAACTCCTTCACACATGGCAGAAAAATAAACTAATATATACAATGGAAATGAGAAATTTATTAAGGAATCAAGTGAGTTAGTTCTTGAGGAATCGACCATTGATCGATTCTCCTGTCAACAATTGTCCATCTAGTTCTTTTAACAAATGGGCATTCTGACCTCTGAAAGCTGAAATATTGTATGGTCCTTTCCACAAGTTATAAAACTTTTCATGCTTACCTTTCTCCTCATTTCGGTCATCCCATCAAAGAACAACATCTCCCAAAACAAAAGCATATTCTTTGGTCTTTCGATCATAGATTTTCTTGATCTTTTCCTGAAGCTTTGAAGTATTATGAAATACTTCTTCTCTAAACTGCTGCAAATGAATCATCTGATTGATTCTCTGTTGAATATCATTGGGTTCACTATCAACTTCCTACAAAATATTCATCACCGGGACAACAAGAGAAGTTAGAAAAATAATGTCTACTCCATAAAACAGTTGGAAAGGTGACATACCTATGGACTTATTGGTGCTCACTTTATCTGCCCACAGAGCACTGATTAACATTTTTCCAATTCTTCTTGTTTTCTTCCAGCAAATTCTTAATGATATTAACCAATGATTTATTTGATGATTCAGCCAACCCAATACCTTGTGTTTAATATATTGTTGAATGCCCGAGTTTGATGTGGTACTTATCATAGAAATCAATCATCTTCTTTGAATTGAAGGCTGCTGCATTATCGGTGATAATTTTCTGTGGACAACCAAATTGGAACAAAATATTAGACTCAAGAAATTGAATTATTACCACATTCATAGCATGTCTAGTGCGGATGGCTCGATCCACTTCGTGAAGTAGTTGGTTGCTGTCAAAATCCACTTGTGTTGAGATGAAGATGAAGGGTGAATCTTGCCAATAAAATCAAGACCCCCCTATAGAAAAAGGTGCTTGAACATAAATGGGCTACAAGGGAAGTGGTAACAACTTTCTCTTTCCCCGAAATATTTGACACTCATTGATCCGTTAATGAAAAAGCTATTGTAGGCTATGTGTGAATTTTCTTATGTTACTTAGTGCAATGGATAGAAAATATTACGAATAACATAAACACGTAAAAATTTTTAAAACACATTCAAACATATCGACACAACCAAATTTAATAAAGGAGTTCACTAGACTTCCTGGCTACATCTCCTGGTCCTTTCGCTTCCAGTGTTAACCTCTTTATTTTGTCTTCAAATTGTTGTTACATGTATGAGCTCAAAAACATAATCTCAAATGAGAAAATGAACCTCGTCACTGCATTCAGCTTGAAATTTCAAGTCAAATGAGTATAAACTCAAACATATTTGGCCATTGTGACCTCCAGACCCCCTGGAATGGTCTAAAACTAGTTTCATTGGCTATCCCCCTGTGATATGGTATTGATATACCATATATAGTTGCAATCTGTGGTGAATGTGGGATAATATGATAACATAAAATCAAAGGATAAACCAAAGGACCAGCGGTCATGGGGTTCACCCCAATCGTCTAGCCTTTTCCCGGTGGAGATCCCAACACCAGATGATCTGACGGCTATCGCGTCACCTGCTCGCCAACTAGCTTGGCCGATCTCCACCGTCGATCAATACCACATGATCCAACGACTATCGCATCGTCCGCTCACCAACTAACCCAGACGATCTCCACCATCGATGTGCCCCGTCCAATCGAACGACTATCGCGCAACACACACAGATTCTTGCACGACCGTTATCAAATCGAGAGTGCGCGAGAAAAGCAGTTTTCATGTGCTACGTGTCACTTGCTAAGGGTGATCGCGTAGATTTTAGAAATACCATTTCCAACCTTTAAGACGCATGAGATACCACTTACCTCTTTCCTGCTGGAACTCAAAGAAGTTAAAATTCTTTTTAATAACCACATCGCATTCGTTTGAACGATTAACCTGCTTGCATGTTCTAATGCGATATGCATCAATCTCCTTCCACTCTCGTTCATTGATATGACTAATCCAACGAATGTGGTGTGAACCAATCACAAATTGCCACATCACCTTCTCTGCTCACATCATCCAAAACCTGTGACTCATTTCCGGGTTTCCGCATGTCCTGCTAACATAGGCATTGATTGTTGACATTTGATTAGCTCTAACTTCTCCATCCAAACTCAGATTTACGCGTTGTTTGCACCGTTGGACTCATATCGACGAGAACTTGGACTTGATCCCACTTTCATCTACATTTGAAGACTTTGATCTGGAGGCAAAACTGAATCCATTTTGGATCACTCCTCCCCACTGGAAGCTTTTGGTCCACTAAAAGTTGGTTTTAGCTGTCGAGTAAGAGAGGATAAAGTTCCCTCACTTTTCCCATCTCTATCCATCGTGTTTTACTTGGATTTGTACCTTTGAGTCCAACTTGAATATACTCAACATTTCGTCGTCGCGAAGTTCTTATCTTCCTATCAAGAACTGTGTCCTCATGTAGCTCATTGAGATACTCGAGCAAAATATCTTCAGTGGAAGGTAGCTATCCTTGCTCTTTGGGATCTTCAATCAATGAAGCTTCATACAACCACAAGTTTTCAACATTCATGAAAAAATATATTTCATATAAGCTGGTAGATCTAGGCGAAAAGCATTTTCACCAATTTTGTCAAGTATTTTGAAAGGACCATATCTAATTGGTTTCAGCTTTTTACCTTCCCCTTGCAGTATTTATTTTCTCATGTACAACCAGACTTGATCACCAACTTGGAAATTATGCTCAACTCGATGCTTGCCATGTCATGCATTATACTTTTCTTGGCTTGTTCTTGTACTTCCTAGTGAATTTCCTAGAGTTGTTTAATGAACTTGGTTCCTTTGTCCACATCAATGTGTCCATCACTACAATGTCTTTAGAAAAGACAAAATCCAAGGGAGACTTTGGTATAAAACCAAAACAAGTCTCAAATGGAGATCTCTGAGTACAAGAATGTTTTGCATGGTTGTAAGCATGTTGCACATAACACAAATGCTCATCCCAAAGTTTGGGATGCTTGATGCAATATACTCGAAGAAACTGAATCACTGTCCTATTGACCACTTCTGTTTGACCATCTGATTGCGGATGAAATTCCATGCTCTTCTTTAACTTTGTGTCCATTAACTCCCATAGATTTGACCAAAATTTCTCGACAAATCGAGAATCTCGGTCGGATACAATAGAAGTTGGTAACCCAAAATGAACCCATACATTTTGAAAGAAAAACTTTGTAGTTTGTTCATTGTGACTTGTTTATTACATGGTGTCAAAATACACATTTTACTGAACCTCTCCACAACTACATACAAATAATCATGACTCTTTCTAGACTTTGGCAATCCGCCAACAAAATCCATGGAAACACTTTCCCAAGGATGAGAAGGAATTGGAAGTGGAGTATACAAGCCTAATTTTCTATTGCTTGGCTTACTTGTAGCACACATAATACATCCTTTAATATATGTAGAAAGTGTCTCATTCATTCGTGGCCAATAGAGGAATCTTTGTAATTGTGCAACTGTTTTACTTACACCAAAATGCCCTGATATGAGAGAAGTGTGCTTCTCGAATTATATTAACTCTTTCAATTTGTGGAATGCATAACTTTCCCAAATGATATAAGAGTTTGTCCTTTATGAAATAATCCAATTCTTCTACCTGCTTGCCATGACACAAAGTTGCATATACATCCTTAAAATATGTGACCTGAGCATATTGTTCAATGTAACTTTCATGAATTACTAATTTATGCTTAAGTATTGTGGATGCATTTATAATTGGTCTCGATAACATGTCTGCAACCTTATTAGGTATGCCCTTCTTATATCTGATAACAAGATGGAATTTTTGTAGAAAACCCATCCACCTGTAATGTCGTGATTGTTGCAATTTATTTTGTGAGTGTAAGTATTGTAGTGGTTGATGATCTGTATGTATGATTATTTCTTTACCCATTATGTAATGTTTCCATTTTTTAACACTCTGAAATAATGCATACAATTCTTTATCATATGTAGGATAGTTAAGTGCTTCTGATGTGAATGTCTCAGAATGAAAGCATATAGGCTTCTTGTGCTGCATCAACGCTGCCCCTATGGCATATTCACTTGCATCTGTCTCGATCTCAAATGGATGTTGAAGATCTGGCAGTGCTAGTACTGGTGTTGTACTGATCCTTTCTTTCAATGTGTCAAATGCTTTCTGTTGTTTGCCTCTCCAATGAAACACTTGTTTCACACTTGTTAAATCATGTAAAGGAGCTGCAATCAAAGAAAAGTTAGCATTAAACTTTCTCCAATATTGTGCTGCCCCTAAGAAACTTCTAACTTCTGTAGTAGTATTGGGCTTAGGCCAATTTACAATAACTTCGACCTTAGAGGGATCTATCTTCAATTCACCACCCCCTACAATATAACCTAAATAATGCAAATATGTTCTACCAAATTTACATTTTGACAGTTTTACATAGATATTTTCTCTTTTCAAAACATCTAAAATCTTCTTTACATGCTTTACATGTTCATCCCATGTTCTACTGAAAACAAGAATATCATCTAAATAGACGTTTACAAAATCATCAATGAATGGTCTAAATACATCATTCATGACTCACATGAATGTAGCTGGAGTGTTAGTTAAGCCAAAAGGCATAACCATCCATTCATAGAGTCCTTGCTTCATTTTGAAAGAAGTCCTCTATACATCCTATTTTGCAACTCTGATCTGATGGCAGCCGCTCCGCAAGTCCAACTTAGAGAAGTAAACTGCGTCTTTTAACTAATCTAACAAATAATCAATACAAGGAAGAGGATAATGATTCTTTATTGTGATTTTATTTAATGCTCTAAAATCAATGCACATTCTCCATGAACCATCTCTCTTTCGCACTAACACAATAGGTGATCCGCACGATGATGTGCTTGGTCGAATAAACCCTTGATCAATCAACTCCTATACCTGCTTCTTTATCTCTGCATTCTCTAGAGCTGATAACCTATACATTCCAATGTTAGGTAGTGGAGCATCTTACTGCAAATAAATCTCATGTTCTATCTCTCGCTTGGATGGAAGCCCTTTAGGCTCTTGAAACAACATATCATAATTAGAAAAAACTTTAACTAGATCTACTTTTTGTTTAGGGTTATAGCCTTGGAATGCATCGGATTTATCAATATCCTTTGCTTTTACAATCATAAGTAAAAAAAATTTACTTGAATTTACAATTATTTTCATCTATCCTGAATTTATGAGAGAGAAATTATCTTTGAGTTTATGAGCCCTTACAATATATTCAGTTCCATCCTTAGTGAGTTGATACTTATTTTCAGTTCGATAGAAGATATGATTTCTATCGTACAATTATGGACTTCCTAACATAATTCTACATATGTCCAATGGGACTATGTCTAACTCAACCTCATCTACAAACTTTGACCCAATAGCAAAACGAAGTTTACATTGTTTCGTAACTTGTATCTTAGTTTTATCACACACCCAACCTAATGGATATGGCTTTTTATGAGGTTTTGTTTCTAGACCCAAGTTCTTTACAATTGCTTCAGAAATCATATTAACTTGTGACCCACTATCAAATAATGTATCAATTTTAGTGTGCTTGGAAATGACTCTAATATGAAATAGCTCATTTCTTTTCCTCTCATCATTATCATTATCAACAGAATGCGAAGAAGTACTTCTAGATGCTTTAGAATCTTTACCTTTTATACCTATAGCTGTAACCGTTACCTCGTCACCTGAATCTGATCCCAAGTCCTTTTGAATAGTAGCAACATTCTTTCTCTCTTTACTCCAAAACTTCTTAGGCTTCAATTCCAGATGCAATGACCAGCAATGTGCCTCATCGTGTCCTTCCTTCTTACAATGAGTGCATGAAGGTTTATCCTTCTTCACAGTGTTTGTTTTCTTCTCCTTCCATTTAAGTTTCTTTTTTCCTTTATTCTTGCTTTCAATAGGTTTGGATGATTTCCCAACATCTTGGTTTACATTTTTACCTCTAGCTTCTAGATGAGTTGCTTGAACTGATACATCATCTAAGCTAGTTGGATTAAACAAAAGTCTGGTATGCCTCAAATAACTATGAAGACCACCTATGTATTTCAACAATGTCTCTGGTGAGTCCAATGATATGCCTAATGTTAAAACTCTCTTACAGAATTCCTGAGTATAATTTTGAAAAATTTGACCTTTTAATTGACGTAATGTTTGCCAACTCATCATTACTTGTTGCATATAAGCCAAATGATAAAATTTATTTCTAATAACATAAACAAATTCATTCCAAGTTCAAATGATTTTACCATGCTTTTGGAGATCTGCTTGTGTCTTGCCTTCTCACCATACAAGTGCAGTTCCTCCAAGTCGAAGGCTAGCAAGTTGGATCTTTTTGCTTTATGAAATAACTTTCTGCACCCTGCAATATACTTCAATTTGTCTTATCCAATTATCAAGCTTTTCAGCATTAATTTCTCCATCATAAATTAGCAAATCAAATTTTACATCTAATTTGATCAAAGAGGATTTCTTCTTTTTCTTTATTGAAGAACTAGTTTTATGAGAAGAAGACGATGATGATAACAATGATGGTGATGATGGAGGAAGCATTCCTCCTTTTCCTTTATCTTATTTATCTATAAGAACAAAAAGAAAAGGTTCCTATGATCCTTTTTCTGGTTTAGGTGATGAAGTGCCTTCACCTTTACCCTTTTTAAACTCATTATACATCTCTTCCACCATTGCGCCTATCGTCATAAAACTATCCAAGAATTGGGATTCTGATCCAAGTGGATTTTCATTTGTCATCCTTCCTTGTGAAAAGACCCTTCCAATCTCTGGATTTGCCTCAAGAAGTTCACCTTCACCTCGTCCGAGCCTCAACCTAGTAAGCATTCAAATCTCCATGCAAACTTGTCAAACCTTGTAGCTCTAATACCACTTGATCCATTAATGAAAAAGGTATTATAGACTATGTGTGAATTTTCTTATGTTACTTAGTGCAACAGATCAAAAATATCGTGAATAACATAAACACGTAAACAATTTGAAAACACATTCAAACATATCAGCAAAACCAACTTTAATAAAGGAGTTCACCAGAATTCCTGGCTACATTTCCTAGTCCTTTCACTTCCAGTGCTAACCTCTTTATTTTGTCTTCAAATTGTTGTTACAGGTATGAGCTCGAAAACAAAGTCTCAAAAGAGAAAATGAACCTCGCCACTACGTTGACCTTGAAATTTTGATTCAAACGAGTATAAACTTGACCATATTTGGCCACTGTGACCTCCAGACCCCCTGGAATGGTCCAAAACCAGTTTCATTGGCTATCCCCCTGTGATATGGTATTGATATACCATATATAGTTTCAATCTGTGGTGAATGTGGGATAATGTGATAACATAAAATCAAAGGAGAAACCAAAGGATTGGCAGTCGTGGGGTTGACCACAATCGTCCGACCTTTTCCAGCAGAGATCCCGACACCAAACAATCTGACGACTATCGTGTCACTCGCTCACCAACTGGCTTGGCCGATCTCCATCGTCGATCAATCCCACATGATCCAATGGATATCACATCATTCGCTCACCAATTAACCTGGACGATCTCCTTCATCGATGTGACCCATCCAATAGAACGACTGTCGCGCAATCTCACGCAGATTTTTGCACGACCGTTATCAAATCGAGAGCACGTGAAAAAAGCAGTTTTCCCGTGCTACGTGTCACTTGCTAAGGGTGATCGCGTAGATTTTAGAAATACAATTTCCAGCCTTTAAGACGTGCGGGATACCACTTACCGCTTTCCTACTAGAACTCAAAGAAGTTAAACTTCTTTGAATGATTAACCTGCTTGCATGTTCTAATGAGATATGCATCGATCTCCTTTGATCAGATGATCACCATTTCTTTGTGATTTAAGTCACTCTCGTTCATTGATCTGACTAATCCAACGACTGTGGTGTGAACCAATTACAAATTTCCACATCACCTTCTTTTCTCACATCATCCAGAACCCGTGACTCATTCCCAGGTTGCCACGTGTCCTGCTAACATATGCATTGATTATTGACATTTGATTGGCTATATAACTCAGATTTACGCGTCGTTTGCACCGTTGGACCCGTATCGACGAGCACTTCGACTTGATCCCACTTTCATCTGATCCGGAGACAAAACTAAATCCATTTTGGATCACTCATGACAACTCATTACAGTAATCAGAAAATAAAATTGGCCAATAATACCCAACTTTCGAGATCTTGTTTGTTGTAGCTGTCCAATAAAGGTGACAGCCACAATCACCCTTATGAAAGTCATTCATTACCTCCTTTGCTTCACTTTCAACTAGATAGTTCAACAAAATCCCCCCCGAATCCTTCCAGAATAAAACATTGTCTAAAATACAATATCTTTGAACCTTCAACTTCAATGATCTAGCCTTAATTTTTGACACACTTGGTTGAGAATTCAAATGCTGAAGCACATAAAAAATATCGGAATGCCAAGGAGATTAGGTAAAAATTTGTGATACATGAACTGATGGATCAACCACTTCTTATTCAAACATTGTAGCAATAGTATTGATATCCAGAGCATGTAAATTGGATTCTGCCATCAGATTTGCCAAACCTTTCCCTTTGACCAGCTTTGTAGGCTTAATTTCGAGGTCATACTCCAACATTGCAGCAATCCATTTACCTCACCTACCTTCAAGATCATTCTACATCAAGACATCCTTGACTACAACATTTGGAACATATGAAACAATATGTGAATGAAGAATGTACACCCAGAAATCATTCAAAGCTTTTACTAAGGGCAAAGCCTATTTTTTAATGATATTATACCTTAATTCCACATCCCTTATGGTTTTTCTGAAAAATGCAATTTGTTGTTCTATTTTCTGGTCTTTTTTCTACATTAAGACAACAACCAATGTGTGTCCAGAAGCAAATGAAAAAAATGATAAAATCCATAGTATAATTAGCGTTGATTAAGATGGGAGCACAAGATAATGTAGTTTTGACTTGGTTGAAAGATTTCCTTGCATCCTCAGACCAAATTACCTCGCTATCACTTTTAAACATGTTATTTATTTCTCTTAGATGTTCAACAAGGTTAGGAATAAACTTTCTCAAGAAGTTGATCTTACCATTAAAAGACTGAATTTCCTTCTTGTTTCTTGGGTAATCCAATTGTTGGATTGCCTCGATTCTTGTGGGATCTATGTGGATGCCCTCCTTTGATATGATATGACCAAGTAATTTTCCCTCTTCCATGGAAAACAAACTCTTCGAATTTAGGGATATGCCAAATTTCCTGCACCTTTGGAAGACTATGCTCAAATGATGCAAGTGGCCCTCATCTATTTGGGAGAAAATTGTGATATCATCAAGGTAAATAACCAAAAACACATCCTTTTCATTAGCGAAAGCGATGTCCATCACTCGCTGAAATGTAGCTCCTGCATTTTTTAGCCCAAAAGGCATCTTGGCATACATGAAAGTATCTTACAGTGTAGTGAATGTTGTCTTTTCTTGGTCATCAGGATGGACCAAGATTTGATTATACCCAAAATATCCATCAAGTAAAGAAATTCTGGTAGAACCCACTACCCTTTGTAGAATGTGATCCATCTTTGGGAGAGGGTAATTATCTTTCAAGGACACTTCAAATTTCGAAGTATTGTAGGTTGCATGTTTGTGAATCATAGCTTTGGAGCTAGTGTACATTTTGCAGTAATATAACAGATAGTTGGGATTCTTATAGTATGTTTCTGTGATAGTGTTTTCTCTGATATTTCTTTTCCCATCATCTCTATGCTTTTCTTGTGATCATCTCATGAGTTTTAAACATAATTCATGGGTTATATGCTTTGTTTTTTTGAGATTTCCATGCTAGTGTTCTTTCTTCTTGATGAATTAATTCATGGTTACATGCTCATTCTGATCTTCTATCTTTTCATCTCTATACCACCCTGACAACCTATTTCTATCACTGATCATGCCTACCTTGCCCCATTATATCTCTGCAATTGATCATTAGAAACCTTAGCCTAGTTCCTAGATTTATGAGCTTCATCCAGCGAACTCTAAAATAAAACACCATTGAGCTTAATATCTAGCCTAACATCTGAATTCCCTTTCCAGTCATTTCATTGGTTGTGAGATTCTTGAGAGAGCCCTCTCTGATTTGGTAGGGATAGCCACCAAGTCTAAATATTGGTTTGAGGTTACCTCCTGGCTTCCTTTCTCAGGCTTGGGACACTGAGGAGTGCTAACAATTTACAAGCACAATTGTATTTTCTTATGCCCAACTTTCTGATGAAATGTTTGAATTTGATTTCACTGTCATTAAGGTTTTAGTATTTTCTTTTCTATTTAACCAAAGAACGTGAACATATTCCTCTTTCGACTGTTGTCATTCTCTTTCCTATAACTTTGTCATATAAATGTTTTTTTTTTTTTGTCATTCTCTTTGTCATAAGCAGTTACAACCAAGAGCATAGGCTGCCGGAAAGGATAGGCTATCCACCTCGGCCCCTAAGAAGAAGATAAGAGAGCTAAACAAACCAAGAAGAACAGAGGAGCAAGAACAGAACAACGGATACTACCCAACATGTGTAGAAGCAGCTATTCAGCATTTTTTCCCTTTCTTTTTACCAACTTTGACCCACTCCGAAGCACTTTGCTGAACCGACATTATTTGCAAGCTGAGCGGTGCCGATGGGGAGGAATCCTTGTCTGAGTCCGAGGTGGAGGATTCATGATTTCTTTTCTGTGAGGTTGGAGGGACAATCAAATCCTTAGGATCCATCGAGGGCGGATCCTATGACGACTTTGCTTCCATTTCTTTCGCATCCTTTTCCTCTTCATCCGAACTAAAATCAAAGTCATCCATGGGGGGAGCAACGTGAGGCTGCCAGTGCTTGGATTTATGTTTGTGGTTGACTTTCTTCTTTTGGGCAGTCGTCGAGGGACAGGAACTCTGAAGGTGCCCTGTGAGATGGCAGTTTCAGCAGCGAAAGGCTGTGTTCTCATAATCTAAGGTCTGAGTCCAGTGGAAATCTCCAACTTTGAGATTGATCTGTTCAGGGAGACCTTTACTCATATCTATTTCTACACAGATTCTGGCAAAGGTGTATAGGCCTAATTCCCCTCTAGAGACATCTGTGTCTAGCAGGTGGCCTAGAGAGCTGCCAATCCCTTGGAATACAACAAAATGCCAAAGGTGTGCCAGGAGATTTGAAAGTCTGACCCAGATAGGGAGCTTGGTGATGGTTGCTGTGGCAGGATTGAAATCTGAGAACCAAGGGGAGAGGAATAAACCGGCTGAGCCCCAGAACCATGGGCCTACAGTTAAAGCCTTTTGGTAATCCTCTTCAAAAGCGAACACTACAATGAAGAAGCCCTTTGAGTAAAACAACACCTTGCAATTGTTGGTCCAGGTAGAGTGAAGCCATTGGTAGAGGTCTGCTGTGCGTGGCCATAGCCCATTGAACCTGCAAATGATGGCATGATCTGCAAACTTTTGGGTTTGCTCATCCAACGATGGATGCATGATTTCAATGGAGGGGGTTTCCTCCAGCTTGTCCACCAGAAAAGGCTTGGGACCTTGAGGTGCTGGAACTGATTTCTTAGGTATTTGTGCATGGGTTGCATCTTTGTAAGAAGACGCTTTAGCTGAGGATGACTGTCCTACAGCTCCTCCTCTCAAACGAAGGGTAAAAGTAATGGATGAATTTCTCTTAATGCTGTAAAAAGACAGGGGGAGATGATCCTCAAGTTGTTTACCTTCGTGGAGAAGTCGTTGAGCTGCAAAGGGTATCCCCAACTTGGGATGCATAGCATGTTTGAGATCCTGCACAAGATCCGTCGAGCCCACCCATTGTAGCAGAGATTTGCCAGAGAGGAGCCTGATCTGGATCTGGAATGTGGCAGAGAGATCAAGGTTCCGCTCTTCTTTGCAGATTCGAGACGAGATGAGGCAGGAGCTTTGGAGAGCCTTCTCCTTCTGAACTTGCCTTAGAGGTATGAGAGGAGAAGAGGAGGAAGTCCACAGATCCCTGTATCGATCGTTGCGTGCCATCTGGATTCGAACTTCCCCTTCATCGGCAGAGAGTCGAGGGCAATGAGGCGACGGCGGCTGTAGGGTTCATCTTCGGCGCCATGTTCCGGGAGCCAAAGACCCCGCCGTGATTGTTGGTCCATACTGCTGTGGGGAGCCTGAAAGGCCTGGAGGGCAGGGCAAAGCACTGTAGGAGCGGGGAAGGAAATAGGGTCTCCGCAAAAAAACCCATGTCCAGATCCTGATCCCACCAGGGCAATGGCAAGCCAATGTGCAAACAATGACACTTCAAAGAAGGTGAAGGCGCAGGGGATAAAACTGCTACATACGAGAGAGGAGCACCAACAACAGGTAAACGCCCATCCCCTGATGCACCAAGGCATAGGGGATGGTGAGCCCACTGATCCGTCCCCTCCACTGTGACGAGAAGACCATGACCCATCCGCCAAAAGGAGCACACCGTTTTTCCCTGCACCGTTGAGCAGCTAACTGTGGGATTTAGGCCGCAACAAGAAAACCAAGCCCGAACCAAGTGGAGGAAAATAGCACAGCGCTCGGTGCGATATCTGGTTTGCGCCCCTCGAATGTCCATCCTCATGCCCCATATCAGCCATGTTGTCCAGGATGAGAAGACGACAAAGAGCCTCATGCGAAACAAAACGCCAAGCTGACCCGGCGATGACAATCTTACTGCTCGGGATGCAAAGACTTTTTTTGACCATGTCTCGCTTGTATTCACCAACTCCAGGGAGCTTGCATGCCAGCAAACAGATTGTTCCTGCCAAAGAGGATCAGCCGAAAACCCAAAACAGTAAACTAGGACCATCCTTCCACCCGATGCATCAACTTCCTTGATGCATTGTGCGCAGGCCATGGCGGCTACCTCCAAACCACCGTTCAGGGACTTGGATGACCTAGCTCCGAATTCCATTCCAAACTTTTCTTTAAGTAATGTCAAGGTCCAAGGGTCATATAAATGTTTTTACAGGAGTCTAACTTGATGCGTTTAGTTTTGTTAACAAGTTATTCTTTCTTTCTTTAAAATTGAAGAGGTTACTATACCTTTAATTGAAATATATTTACCCTATTACAAAGTGTTTTAGTAGAATGTAAGGTCTAGACCCTCCTCCCTCAGATGAATACTTGACAATTTCAGTTTCTTATCCCTCTTACATATCATTTAGTATTTTTATTAATAAATATTAACATAGTTATTGCGTTTTCTTATTTATATAGAGGTATTACTTTTTCAAGCCTATTAATTAATTTTCCTTCCATGTTTCCAATTTGGGTCGCTTCAATAACTTACAAGATATTCAAATTCCTTTACCAGGTCATATGTTCCTGTACTCTTGGACTCTTTCCTTCTTACATGTGGTTCCTATGTTCGTGGCACAACTACCAAGCTTTTGTCATCTATTTTTAGTTTTATAATCTATTGTTGTTACTTTGCACTTCCATTTTGGAAGATTATAAACTTTAGTCTTCCAAGCCCGCATATGTATTTTTATTGTGGATATTCACAATCCAAAACTATTGTCAACTGAATGTATTGAGGTCAAATTTAATTGAACCATTTTGCTACTTTCGCAATGTAATGTCCCCGACCACGTAGGAAGCTTATGACAGAGTCCACTAGCCTAACATGGTTCCCATAGGCTAAAGAGGGGAGAAATTTAATAAGCAGACTAAATTTACCTAGGGAAAAATTATAAAAGTCTAAGGGGGTGAAAAGGGGACATTTTCTAGGCAAGTGAAAAGTCACTTTAACTTTATAAAGTGAAAATTATATAAAGTGACTTTATGAAAGTTAAAAGGGTAAAATGGCGGAAAAAGTGGTCATAAGTTTATAAAAGAAAAAAAGTGAGGAGACTCTCCTCATTTATTCACTTTTATTTTTAGAAAAGAGCTATTGGCGACTTTTTGGAGAGGAGTTTAGGGTTTTGGAAACCCTAGCCGCTATCGTTGGTTTCAGTGTTGAAACTATACACTAACTGGTTCAAGGAGTGGAATCACTTAGATTTCACCATTGGAATTCAAAGGAGAAGATTATTTGCATGAGATATTGAGGTATTGTGGTGTTATTAGTTGATTTTATCCACTGATATTTTGTTGTCTACATTTATTCTTATGGGGGGATATTTCAACACAAATTTGAAGCCAACAACATTATGGAAGAGAGGGCAAGTTTCTCTCATTGTCGCTGGTCGAATCACTTGAAGCAGAGGTTGGGCTTAAGGAAAAGAATAAGGAATGAGTTATGGCCATTGGTGGACAATTTTATTTGTGCCATTGAATGACTCTCTGAAGCATATATAGAGTTCCAACCCTTTTTTTTCTTGTTGGATGAGCCTTCCAGTTGGATCAAGATTCCTTGAGGGAAAAAAGGAGTCGAATCACTTTATCTAGCCATTGATTTCTGGGTCATTTTTCTGCCATTAGAGGATGAGTTTACACATATATATTGGAACCATAATATTTTCTTGTGTGTGTGGCTAAGCATACTCATCAGAAGGGGATGCTTTTTGGAGTGTATTGTGGAAAACTTTGGGTGGTTGCATATTATCCTGTGCTTGAAGTCTGAACTATCAACTCACATCTGGGCAGCGTATCTCTGAACCAAGTGTTGAAATATACTTTCAAGAGGGTTGTGTTTTATATATATTTTCGCTAGCAACAACTTAACCCAAGTTTTATCACTTTATTTTCTCACTGTACATTCACTTTCAAGTGTAGAAAATGATAGTCTATGATAGTATTGTTTCAATATTACTATATATCAATTAAATGCTATTTTTTGAGTCTAATATAAATGACATGAATTTATTTTGAGGTTTGTTAGGTATGTGTGGAGAATTGTGTAAATGGTTCTAGAAATAAAAATGATAGAAGTGCCTACAACATGTTTTCTACCTAACTGTTTGACAATATTTCCAAAATAAATTATATCAAATACACTCAAAAAATTAGTGACATAACAAGGGTATTTTTGCAAGAGAATTTTACAAGCAGGCTTCATTTTGTTAATACAATACTATAATTATTGTGTAATTTCAATTGTATGTCTACATAATTTCCTTCATGTGTTTATGTTATATTTGTCAATAACTAGTTATGGTTTCTCTTGCTTTCACTGTATAACTAGTTAACACATTTGTTTGACCATTTTATCTGTATCATATTTTGTTACAACCATCTAGTTTACTTAGTTACATGTATTCCTTCAAATATTGAAATGTTCTATCTCCTATATAGTAATTTTTGTTAAAATTGTTTCTCTTAAGGACTAAACTATTTTAGCCTTTCGAACAATCCATACAAATCCCATAGTTATTGGTCTTTTACAATAACCATAATGGAACAAATTTTGCTAGATTCCTATATGTGATACCACAGTATACTGTGTAACTTTCACTATTTATAAAGAATACCCTTGTACTTTTTCAGTGATCATTTTCTTGTTACAGTCTCAGCAAGTGTGTGTGTGTATTATAGTTAATCTTTAAAACAAAAATTAACTTAAACAATGGTCTATTGTTATTTTCTCTTTATCAAAGATTATATTATATGATTCTAGGCCTCTATGTATAACATATATATACTTTTATTACTTTAAGTCTCTTCATCTTGAAAACTAATTCTATGTTCAAGTTCCATTCACATGGATAACCTTTTATAGGTTCTAATTTTAATAATTAGGGGAATTTGGAGGTCTAAAATGAGCCTCCCAAGGAAAATGTACAACCAAAATAAACTTTACAAGAACCAATAGTATTCAATATGATGATGTCAACCATGGGGGATGATTCACCATTTTTCGAGTAAGAAAGTAAAAATAATAAAAAAAATAAAACTATTTTTCAACTCGTATTTTCAACTTATCTCCCTAAGGTTTTACTCAAATTTCTAGCAGGAATACTCATTAGATGCAAAAATTAATTCCTCATCCAATGAGTACCCATGTTGCATAGTTTCGATGGACTTTGCTACATGAAAAATGAGAAATACATTAAAAACCGTGATTGCAATCAAGTTTTTCATGTATTTCTCATTTTTCATATAGTAGGGTCCATATAAAGTATGAAACATGGGTACTCCTTGGATGAGGAACCAAATTCTACATCTAACTGGTGTTTCTGCTCGAAAGTTGAGTAAACCCATAGGGAGATAAGCTGAAAATACAAGTTGAAAAAATGGTTTTTCCTTTTTTCCCTCTAAAATTTGATGATGTAATCTAATATTATTTTATTATTTCCACTATTATTTTATAATTTCCTTAGGATTCCCATTTTAAACCTCAAAATTCCCCTAATATATAGCCGACAAATGCCTATGCATATGTTGTATTCTAGTACTTCCAATTTACTAATGTAGGAAGTCTATAATGTTGGTCAATAATTGTCATTGATGTCAATATGAGCACTGATGAAGATAATGATGACATGGATGATTGTTGAAGGCCACACTTAGAGTCCTAATGAAGAAGCCCTTGTCCTAATGAAACCCTGGCTATATGATGTCCTTGTTTTTTATGAAGAAGCCCTCCCTTATTCCTTGATTCATGAACATACATAAAGAAAATGATTTTTATTAACATTTTGGGGGATCATCTTAAAATGCTACTTCACCAACTTATAGGGGACAATTTTCCCTTTTTAATGAGCCATCACTCGCCCTCTAACTCCTCCTAGTCTATGAGAAAATGATTTTTTAAGATGATATATATATATATCCATTACCCTAGCCGACCTAAGCCTACCTATATATGTCGGCTCCATGACCAAGAGACGTCTCTTCATTGAAGGTCGAAATCAATATATATTGACACCTAAACACTTCATTTGAAATCAAGTAATTCAGAAAAGAACATATGAAAAACAAAGAACAATAAGGTGAGTTCACATCTCGTGAACTAAGGGGGCTGAGGAGGATTTTGGAGCTTAAATGTGTGGGTAAATTCTGTGATTGGAATAACTTAAGGACCTTAGACATGAAGAAGACCTGTGATACACTGAAGTCGATTTATTAACCAATTTTGGAGACTCAAAAGGATCTGGTCTTGTGTGAAAAGGCTCAGACCAATGAACACGAACTGTTGTAGATTAAGTGGGTTACTCTTACACCCACCATACCTTGGATTTGTTTGGGTGTCCAGATTAAAACCTTACGTCAAACTTGTTGGGTATAACCTCCTTATTTTACCACAGATACATTAGATCAAGGCTCAGACTTTTTGGAACATTCAACAATTTGGATTTGGGTTTGTGGAGCTTGGTATAACACTTTGGAACTATGATTGGTGAAGCTCAAATCACCTACAACACTTCAAAACTGTGATTGGTGAAGCTCAAATCACCTACAACACTTCGAAACTGTGATTGGTGAAGCTCGGACCGCCTAAAACACTTTAGAACTATGATTGGTGAAGCTCAGACCACCTACAGTCACTTGGATCTCTGCCATTCATCTGTAGAAACTTATATCTATGGTAGCTTCATTTTGTGATTGTGATTGCAAACATTGCATGCTAAGGACCTATGATACCTCACCTATGGAACTAGAATCAGGAATAATTATTTATGGAAGCCAATGAAGCATACCTCGGTTAAAGGATCATCCCATTAACATTTGTTGGAGCAAGTTATAGGCTAGTGTTGACTCTGAAGTAAATAACTTTGAAGACTTGGACAATGGAGAATTAGGATCCTTGAGATAGCGGAGTATTAGGAGTCTTAGATCATATTTGGACGGTGAAGAATTAGAAACCTAGAATAATGATCTTGGAGGCTTGTACAAGTGAAGAACTTGAAGATCTTGGATAGTGGGCATATTGGAAATCTGAAGCAGTCTTGTGGAGAAGATGATCAATTGTTGAAGTAAGTCTTTCATACACTCTATTTGTTAAAAATTGAAGGGTTGGAGCCTCTAAAACAAGGTTGGACCCTTGAGAAAGATAGGGTTGGATCCCTAGAGGTTGGAGCCTCAAAAAGCCTAAGTTGGAGCTTGGAAATAGGTTAGAGCCTAGTGAATTTACGGGTTGGAGACCTCAAACATTATTGTACTCAAACTATTGTAAAAAGAGGATTGGTGTCCTCAAATTTTGTTCCTAATAAAATTCGTATTATTTTTTTTTTCTGATTGTAATTGTGAATAATCTTAACTGGCATTAATTATAATAATTGAAAGAAATATTGATTCAACCCCCCTCTCAGTATTTCAACAATTGGTATCAGAGCCAACTTCTTCATAATCAGCCTAACAAATGGAAGAAGGATTCTTAATCACAATGACCAGTAAGGATTCAGGAAAAATCCCTCAATTTGATGGAACACAATTTTCCTTTTGGAAATGTAGGATGACATTTTATTTAATGTCTCTTGGACCAAAAGTATGACAATTAATTCAAGATGGGTATAAAGTTCCATCTTCTCCACCAATAGATCAGGATGGAAGAACAATTTATATAGCAAATGCCAAAGCCCTAAATTCCATAACAAGTGGAATTTCTTATTCGGAATTTACAAAGTTATGAATTGTGAATATGCCAAGGGAATGTGGGACAAGTTGTTTGCTATCTATGATGGAGACTCCAAGGTCAAGAAGGAAAAACTCCAAACTCATAGAAGACAATTTGAGAGTCTTAAAATGGATGACGAAGAAGACATTGCAACATTTTTCCTCTGAGTGGATGAAGTTGTCAACTCACTCAAAGGTCTAGGTGAAACCGTTGAAGAAAGCACAATTGTCCAAAAAGTTTTGAGATCTTTTCCAAAATGATTTGGTTCCAAAGTCAGTGCCATAGAAGAAATGGAGGACTTGGATGACCTAAAAATGGACGAAATTCATGGGATTCTCATTTCATATGAAATGAAAAAACGAATCCCAAACTTTAAAGAAGCAACATTTAAGGCTTCAAGAACATTGAAGAAAGGAAAAAATTGTAGTAGTGATGACTCTGATACTGAAACAGAACTAGCACAATTTGTTAAGAAACTAAGGAAAGGGTCCACACTCAAAGGTAAGTATCATCTCATTTGTTTTAAGTATGGTAGAATAGGACATTATACTGCAAAGTGTTCTCATAAACATGATAATGATGATGAAAATGAATATAAAAAGAGCATATTCAAGAAGAAACAGTTGAATAAGAAGAATTTCTTTTCCAAACAAGATGACTCAGATGAAGAAGAATTCTTGATTACAAAGAAAAAATAAACTAAAAATACCTTTCTACTCAAAAAGGATAATGATGAATCTGATGAATAAGATGACTATGTTGGAAGCAGTGAAGTACTATTCATGGCATTTACAAATGATGATGATTCTGAAAAAGATGAAGGAAATATAGATGAATTACTAATGAATGATATTGAAGAAAATGAGAAATTAAGGAAAAAGGTCATTTCTCTCAAAATAGAAAAGGAAGGAAGAACTTTTGAACAACAAGCTAAAAGAAAGAGACGAGATATGTGAGAAACATGAAGCTAAAATTGTCTCTCTAAAGAAAGAGTTGAATCAGGTTAATAAGAGCTAGAAAAGATCTCAAACTCTTGATAACATCCTTAATACTCAAAGACCACAACATGATAAGACTGGAATTGGTTTTAAAGGTGAATCATCAAGTTCAAAAAAATGCCAATGAAGAAATTCAATGAAGCTATTCTGACATCCTTTGCAAACAACCAAAAGAGGAGAAATTGTTCCACCAAGAACAAAGATCCACTTACAACAATCCAAGGAATGAAGGAAATAAATCTCCAGGAAAGAATGCTACATCAAGTCAAGGCTATTCTAATAGGTATCAAATTATCTTTCTCGGTTGTTGTTTCTACTATAAAAATTTCGGTCGTCAAGCTAAGCATTGCAGGGCTTATAAGGATAATAGCTTAAGGAGATATATGGCCAATTATCAAAGCAAGTTGCTTAGCTCAAAATAACAAGGTCAAATCAAGACCTATAAATCATTTGATCCTTTGGCTAAGTATGACCTATCATGTTCAAAATGTAATGATTTTGGCCATGATGCACAAAATTGTCCATTTATATCAAAAAGGGAAGAATTCAAGAAGGAGGAACCCACTACAGATAATTGTGGCTTAGCTTTATGTGCACAAAGTGATGAAAATCAATGGTTTTTGGATAGTGGATGTTCAAGACACATGATAGGTGACTAAAAGAAGTTTATCTCATTAAACAAAAAGGATGGAAATGTATCCTTTGGAAGTGGATTTGCTAAAATTGTTGGAAAATAGATGGTTGCTTTTGTTAATGGGAAGGGAAAAACACAAAACACACTACTGGTAGAAGGACTCAAACATAATCTTCTAAGCATTAGCCAGATTTGTGACCAAGGACATAATGTTATCTTCAGTACTAAAGATTGTGAGATAAGAAAATCCTCTTTAGGAGAACTTCTGGGAAAATGAGTAAGAACACCAGATAACATATACATTTTGAGTAGAATTCAAGAAGAAAAATGCTATATGAGTCGAGCAGATGAAATTTGGTTATGGCACAAGCGATTGGGACATATAAACTTTGACAACTTGGTTAATATCAACAAAACAAGTGCAGTGAGGGACATTCCAAAAATTGTAAAGCTGGAACATGTCGTGTGTGGCCCATGTAAACATGAAAAGCAAACTAGAACTTGCTTCAAGACTAAGGAATTCTCAACATCAAAACCTCTGGAGATCATACATGCAAATTTATGTGGACCAACCGTAACTCCAACACTACAAGGTGAAAGGTACTTTTTCTATTTGTAGATGACAATACTAGAATGATGTGGGTATTCTTTATAAAGTTTGAATCCGAAGCTTTTGAATGTTTTAAGAATTACAAAGCTCTTGTGGAAAATGGAAAAAGAATAAAAAAAAATCAAGTGTCTTAAAACAGATAGAGGAGGAGAGTTTACTTCAAAGGAATTCAATGATTTCTGTGAAATACATGGAATCAAAAGAGAAATTTTCGTGGCTATAACACCTAAACAAAATGGAGTAATGGAAAGAAGAAACGGAATTGTGCAAGAAATGGTGAGAACAATGTTACTAGTAGCTAATTTGCAAGCCAAGTTTTGGAGAGAAGCAATTGGGGCAGCAGTGTATACCTTGAATAGAGCCCGACTAAGACCAAATAATGAAAAAACTTCATACGAATTATGGAAAGGAAGACTTGCTTCAGTAAAATATTTTAGAATTTTTGGAAGTAAATGCTTTATCAAGATCAATGATGACTCACTAGGCAAGTTTGATTCTCTTGTTGATGAAGGAATATTTATGGGATATTCTACAAGAAGCAAAACATACAAATGCTATAATAATCAATTACGAAAGATAGTAGAAAGAATTGATATGAATATTGACGAGGCACTTATATAAAAGGGAATTGAAGTTCGTGAAGAAGATTCTATTCTTGAAGAATCTAAAGAAGATACAACAAAGGAAGAAAATGATCAAGAAAGTCGAAAGTAACCATCTCAAACTCCATCAAAAGTGAAATTTGTTCAAAAACACCATCCGGAAGAACAGATTATGCGGAATGCAGATGATGGAATACAAACTCGAAGAAAGATGACAAATACACCAAGAAAAGATGATGTTGCCTTACTATCCATGATAGAACAAGAAAACTTTGCTCAAGCTAGTAAGGGCCCTCATTGGGTGAATGTTATAGAAGAAGAAATGTTTCAAATCGAAAAGAATGAAACATGAGAACTTGTACCTCGTCCAAAAGATAAAAATATTATTGGAACCAAGTGGGTGTTCAAAAAACAAATGAACGAAGATGGACAGATCATCAGAAATAAGGCATTATGGGAATTTTGAGGTCTAAAACGGGCCTCCTAAGAAAAATGTACAACCAAAATAAACTTTATAAGAACCAATGGGATTCAAGATGATGTAAACCATGGGAGATGATTCACTATTTTTTGAGTAAAACAGTAAAAAGATTAAAATAATAAAATAATAAAACTAATTTTTCAACTCATATTTTCAACTTATCTCGCTAAGGTTTTACTCAAATTTCGAGCGGAAGTACTCGTTGTATGAAAAATTCAATTCCTTGTCCAAGGAGTACCCATGTTGCATACTTTCGATGGAATCTACTACACAAAAAATGAGAAATACATGAAAAATCATGATTGCAATCACGATTTTCATGTATTTCTCATTTTTCGTGTAGCAGGGTCCATCAAAAGTATGGAACATGGGTACTCCTTGGATGAGGAATCAAATTTTGCATCCAATGAGTGTTTCCATTTGAAATTTGAGTAAACCCATAAGGAGATAAGTTGAAGATACGAGCTGAAAAAATAGTTTTTTGTTTTTTTTTGTTTTTTTTTGTTTTCCTCTAAAATTTGATGATGTAATCTAGTTTTATTTTATTATTTCCACTATTATTTTATAATTTCCTTAGGAGGCCCATTTTAGACCTCAAAATTCCCCTATTGCAAGGCTTGTTTGTAAAGGATACTCACAAATTGAAGGAATTGACTTTGAAGAAACTTTTGCCTCGGTAGCTTGATTAGAAGCTATAAGAATGTTTTTGCATTTGCTTGTTCAAAAGGGTTCCAATTCTATCAAATGGACGTGAAATTTGCATTTCTAAATGGTGACCTAAAGGAAGAAGTCTACATGGAGCAACCAAAAGGGTTTGATCTAGCAGAAGGAAAAGACTTCGTATGTAAGTTAAAAATGGCGTTATATGTATTGAAACAAGCTCCTAAAGCTTGGAACGCAAGATTGGATCATTATCTACAACAAGAAGGTTTCAAAAAGGGGGTGGTAGGAAGTAATCTCTGCATGAAGATGGACAAGGATAAATTGCTAGTCACTCTTGTATATGTTGATGATCTGATTTTTGCTAGCAATAATGATGAGATGAGTCATGAATTTGCTCAAAACATGTCGAAGGAATTCAAAATTTCTATGATTGGTGAGTTATCTTATTTCCTTGGATTACAAGTAATTCAAACTAAAACAAGTATGTTCATATCCCAAGCAAAATATCTTAAATACATGCTTAAGAGATATGGGATGGAAGAATGTGCTCCTATGAGCACATTGATGACTACAGATTGCAAATTAAGCAAAGATGATGAATCCCCTTCTGCAGATGCAACTCTTTACAGGTCAATAATGGGAGCTCTTCTAGACTTAACTGCTTCATGAC
Source organism: Pinus taeda (assembly GCA_000404065.3). Classification (NCBI taxonomy): domain Eukaryota; kingdom Viridiplantae; phylum Streptophyta; class Pinopsida; order Pinales; family Pinaceae; genus Pinus; species Pinus taeda. Next base: position 78,917 of record APFE031417157.1, on the reverse strand, counting down.
CTGATATGATGCAAGCAGTAGGAATGGTGGCAAGATTTCAATCAGCTCCTATGGAATCCCATTTGTTTGTTGTGAAAATAATTCTCAGATATTTGAAAGGTACTCCTGATTTTGGTCTATGGTATCCCAAAATCACAACTCTTACCGTGACCGCATACACCGATGATGATTGGGTTGGAAGCGTAGACTATCGAAAAAGTACTAGTGGAAATGCATTCTTCATGGGAAACTGTCTTGTGTCTTGGCTCAACAAAAAAAAATCTTCTATATCTCTCTCCACAACTGAAGTCGAATACATAGCAGCTACATATTGTTGTACACAAATATTGTGGATAAAATAAGCACTAAAAGATGTCAACATAGAAACAAATCAACCTATCATAATCTATTATGATAACACCAGTGCCATCAGTCTTTCAAAGAATCTGGTAATGCAGTCAAAGGCAAAACATATTCCAATCAAATACCATTTTCTCCGAAAACAAGTTGCAGAATAGAATATTAGATTGGAATACATCAATACAAAGGAAGAAATTGCAGATATTTTCACAAAACCCCTACAACAAGAAGCATTTGGATATCTTCGCCAAAGGATGGGGGTCATTACTCTTACATCACATTAAGACAACACAATAACAGGGGTAGGAGCACTATGACAGGGGAAGCAGCATGACAAGAAGCAGTTTGATAGGTGGAGTACTTGGACACACCATTTTCCATTGATGTCAAAGGGGGAGAAAATGTCAGAAGAAGAGAGAATATTTCCATCAATGACAAAAGGGGAGATGGTTGGTCAATAAGTGTCATTGATGTCAATATGAGCACTAATGAAGATAATGATGACATGGATGATTGTTGAAGGTCACATTTGGAGTCCTAATGAAGAAGCCCTTGTCCTAATGAAACCCTAGCTATAACATGTCCTTGTTCTTGATGAAGAAGCCCTCCCTTATTCCCAGATTCATGAACAGTCATAAAGGAAAATATTTTTACTAAGATTTTGGGACATCATCTTAGAATGCCTCTTTCACCAACTTATAGAGTACAATTTTCGCTTTCTAACGATCTATCACTCGCCCTCTAACTCCTCCCAGTCTACGACAAAATGATTTTTTAAGATAATATAAATATATTCATTACCCTAGCCGACCTAAGCCTACCTGTATATGTCGACTCCATGACCAAGAGACATGTCTCTTTATTGAAGGTTGAAATCAGTCTATATTACACCTAAACATTTAATTTGAAATCAAGTAATTCGGAAAAGAACATTTGAAAAACATGGAATAGCAAGGTGAGTTCACATCTCGTGAACTAAGGAGGTCGAGGAGGATTTTGGAGCTTAAATGTGTGAGTAAATTTTGTGATTGGAACAACTTAGGGGCCTCGGACGTGAAGAAGATCTGTGACACACTGAAGTCGGGTTATTAACCAGTTTTGGAGACTCAAAAGGATCTAGACCTGTGTGAAAAGGCTCGGACCAGTGAGCATGGACTGCTGTAGATTATGTGGGTTACTCTTACACTCTCCATACCTCGGATTTGTTTGGGTGTCCAGATTAAAACCTTACCTCAGACTTGTTGGGTATAACCTCCTTATTTTACCATAGACACATTAGATCAAGGCTCAAACTTTTTGGAATAGTCAACAATTTGGATTTGGGTTTGTGGAGCTTGGCACAACACTTCAGAATTGTGATTGGTGAAGCTCAGATCACCTATAGCACTTCGGACTGTGATTGATGAAGCTTAGATCACCTACAACACTTCAGAACTATGATTGGTGAAGCTCGGACCACCTACGACACTTCAAAACTATGATTGGTGAAGCTCAAACCACCTACAGTCACTCGGATCTGTGGCATTCATATGCGGAGACTTAAATCTGTGGTAGCTCTATTTTGTGATTGTGATTGCAAACTTTGCGTGCTAAGGACCTATGATACCTCACCTGTGGAACTCAGATCAAGAACAATTATTTATGGAAGTCAATGAAGCATACCTTAGTTAAAGGAGCAACCCATTAACATTTGTTGGAGCAAGTTATAGGTTGGTGTTGACTTTGAAGTAAAGAACTTAGAAGCCTTGGAGAATGGAGAATTAGGAGCCTTGAGACTGTGGAGTATTAGGAGTCTTAGGAGCATATTTGGACAGTGAAGAGTTGGAAACTTAGAACAATGATCTTGGAGGCTTGTACAAGTGAAGAGCTTGAAGATCTTGGACAGTGGGCATATTGGAAATATGAAGCAATCTTGTGGAGAAGAATATCAGTTGTTGAAGTAAGTCTTTCATACACTATTTGTTAAAGATTGAATGGTTGAAGCCCTAGGGGTTGGAGCCTCTAAAACAAGGTTGGAGCCCTCAGAAAGATAGGGTTGGAGCCTCAAAAAGCCCAAGTTGAAGCTTGGAAACAAGTTGGAGCCTAGTGAATTGAAGGGTTGGAGCTCTCAACATTATTGTACTCAAACTATTGTAAAAATGAGATTGGTGTCCTCATTTGTTCTTAATAAAATTCATATTATTTATTTTCTGATTATGATTGTGAAAAATCTTAACTGGCATTAATTATAACAATTGAAAGAAATATTGATTCACCCCCCCTCAGTGTTGCAACAATTGCTGGGAATCACGATTCTCGTTAGACCAAAACCCGCAAGTGTTAGTCAACAATTGCATCGGCAAACCTAAGGATCCACAAGAGGCGGCTATAGTCCATGTCGCGAAACACAAATGGAGCGTTGGTTTATCCAATGTCTGACAATGTCCCCCTCTAATGTGAGTCGGGTGTGTATCGAACTCGTGACCTACGCTCTAATACCACTTGTTGGAAATGACGACTATCGTTAGACCAAAACTCGTAGGTGTTAGTCAACAATTGCATAGCTAGAGATAAGAATCCACAGGAGGCAATTAGTCTATGTTGCGAAACACATGGTGAGTGTTGGTTTATCCAATGTTCAATATATAATAGCAACAAACATTGTTAGTTTCCTAGCAAAATTGCACAATAAGTTATTTTTGTAAATACCATTGAAAACAAAATAAGTTCCTTGGCTCCATTTTCTATTTTTGCATAATTTACTTTAGATTTACCAATAAACTAACTTTCCTAAAACAATTACAAACTCATAAACTTCATTTTTGGAAATTTCCATTTTTTGTTACTAAAATTAACATTCTACAATCAATACGAATTTGCATAGCATTTTTAAATAAAGCATAACAATTCTATTTCTTTTCCTAAAAATTTAGAGGGTTAAGCACACTGAATTGAAATCAATATTTGGAATTGTTACAATAATTCACCGGTTCCTCCTAACCTTTGATACTTTCCTCAATAGTATCCCCATATGAGCTCCACTTCCCCACTCTCAAAGACAATTTTTTGTCTTTTAGAAAAGTTAATAATCAATTATTTACATGATCTTAATGATTTAATCATTTATATTAAATTCCTAAGGCTTATTGAGTGGTAATCAATATCAACAATTCAAGTGTAGCCATAACTCATTTAGCCAAATGTAACTTTAACATCAGTTTTCAAATATTTATTATATCAATAACATTATAAATACAAAATTTACATTAAACATTCATCTTAAATCTTTTAATAATTAAGACACAATCACACTTAACATATATACAAATTTACAACAAAAACTTTAAGTCAACGTATATCACATTCAACCATCGTGCATTTTGTATTTCAATAATTTACAGATTTGTTTTCCTATGTATTTATCAAATGACATTCTTAATATGACAAGTAATTTAAAACCGGCTTTCTACTTTTTCTTATTATGACAAGTGGCTTTCTACTTCTATGTCCAAAAATTGGTTTGGCAAGGTTGTTACTTGAATTGAATGCATAAAATGTCATCATAAAACATAATCTATGACACAGAAACAATGGGCATTTCAAAAAGGATTATACTGTTGACATGCACAGATGATGGATTCAATAAGCTCATAACCAAAACCGGTAGTACTATGTGCATCTGTGTAAACCATTATAACTATTTTCCCACGTAGAATTCTAAGCTAGTCACAAATACTAAAAGCCATACATAAAACTTAGTTTGGAACCTCATAAAACAAAAAACCTATGTTCGGTACAAGACCGTTACACATTCTTAATGATTAAAAATGTTATCCATACCAGCATAAGATAAAAGTGTAGTCTAATTAATCGACGTTTTTTATCATTTCTGAGGAATCAAGATATGTTCAGCTAGATTTTGTCTGAAATCTGGCAGGAACTTTTTAGAATGGTAAGTTTGAGTCTTGTAATCTGTAAAATCTAATTGCTCCAAGGGTTTTCAGGAATTGAATCCATTTATACATTCAAAATTGCATTTTAGACAATAAAAATTCACAATCTCATGAATTGCATTTTAGACAATAAAAATTCACAATCTCATGAAAAGTTCTATCTCTGGATTCTGTCCAAAAAAGGGCAAAAATGTTGATTAGTTATACTTTGCCCAATATAAAAATAAATAAATTAGTATTCAGGTCACAATAGTCACAGAACAAAGAATTTTCCAATTTAAGGACCTTTTTAATGTGATTACTTGGATGATTGTTCATTCTTCAAATGATATTAGAAAGTCCAATATGACAGTAGAGAGCACTTCTATTAATCTCTTGATTGATATGAACAGTTTTATTTCTTACAATCGAAATAATACATCCATTATAAAAAGAAACTACCAGCACCCTAAATGCGCTGCCCTTCTACTTATATACATAAAGTCTTTGAAACTCAATATTGCATGATCACTTTTACAGAAATTTGTCTCAGCTTCCAATCAATTGTTGCAATTGTCTACGAGAAGTCTTCCTTCTAGTCAAATTGCCGAAGCTTGAGAAGAATCAGTGAACGAAGCCATAATTGTTGATACAAATAAGGGATCACTAATTTTTACTTACGCATGGCCGGAGACTCCATTACATAGCCAATATCCTAAAAAAATGTGCAAAACATTTTACTGTGGCAGCCACAGCTAAGCTTAACTTGAACATTTTCTAGAAAGATGTTGTGAACGCAGAATTCATGGGTTTGAACATCTCATTATTTATACCCGGAAAGAATATATTGCCATGCCGCAAATGAAGTGATTTCCCATATTCAAAGGGATGATAAGAATAAATAAAGAAAACCCTTTATACTTCCAAATATGCTTTCTCCCAACAAAATCGTCCAATAACCTTAACGTTGTTGGGCAAAGGGAGGAGGGAAAACATCCTGTGTTGGAGCAGGAGGGTCATCATCTGTCCCAAAATAGCGATCGCCAAATTCTCCCATCCCAGGAACTACACGGAATTCTTTATTCAAAGCTACATCTATTTCAGATGTTACAATTTTCAGCCTTGGAAACTTTTTACAGACCATGTGGATTCCTTCGGGAGCCTGTAATACAATGCTGCAATTTTTAGGAAGAGGCTTGAAATGGACTAAAATATAGATATAATTTAAAAGCTGCAAGATGATGAAATTTGACTCTTACAGGTTCCCTGAATATGTTAGACTTCATACTGTTGTAAGAGAGACGTGATTCAAATATGGATATAGTTCATTGAAAGAAAACAGAATGAAAGACAAATTAAAAAAATACAAGAACAAAGAAGTGGAGAAAAGTGTGCTGTTGCTTCCACAGATTTCACATAACAGCATATGTAAGGTTTACTTACAGAGATGAGATTTAGGAATATGATATGGGATTCTGGCACTCCTTTCTGTATTAGAAGTTCAATAGCGTGCACAGCTGAGTTTCCTAATGTGCACTCAAGTACATGCACAACACATACCAAAAAGTGCATGAGATAATACAGGAATTGTCACTGCCTGATGCAAAACCCAAATGCGTTTATAATGTTTGAAGTAAACGACAACAAATATATACCTGTTAAAATCACAAATAAAAAAACTAAACAAAGTTCCATAACATTTGAACGGTTCAATGCTGATTTTATAACTAAGAACCAAACCCTATATATGCCGTTGAGATCATACAACCGTATGGAACACATCATTAACCAAAAAGCTTGTCGGGACCTAGAAGCTAAAGGAGTCTATTTAACCTTTTAAGCTCTTGTTATTATACCATAAACAAGCATGAAACAGAGTGCTATATCATCTTCTATGTTAACCTGTTCAATTTGTGTGCGACTGCTACTCATAGATATTCCAATAATTCAGGTGTAGCCTAGACATATCCTCAAACGACTTATGACTGCAATGAAGAATTCATTTTTTATTTCTAAACAACACGTTAACCTGTGTGGTTGAAAAAGAATAGAATCATGAAATAGTCTTCATTAATGATTGATCTTCACTCATAAAATCTTTCCATGCAGGCACTACGAAATGTTTCAAGAAATAAAGCAGTTCAAATGTCATTTGCATCACTCAAAAATCTTACCTGTTCCTAGAACGGGATCCAGGAGCAAAACATGACGTTCAGAAATATCATTCGGTAATTTTTCATAAATCGGCTGCAAGTCAATGTAATGAACTACAAATTACATAAAACAATACACACATACACATATATATATATTCTTCACACGAAACATGAAAGTAAATAGAACATAAGCAGAATTTAACTGCGTCAAACATCTAACCTGTTTACCGTCATCTCCATGCCGAAGGATTAGAATTTTACCAATTTTGATTCCCTTACAACATGCACGCAATGCATTCTCCATGCTTTCCCCACTATACATGAAAAAAAAAACTAGTCAAGAACTCCACGGTCAAGAAAAAACCTGATGTCTCTTCTCTCCCATTCTCCTGGTATGGTTACTTTTAAAGCACATGCAGTATAAGGAAAGTCAAGATGTACAAAATGTATTACACATTTTGGCCCAGGTAATTAGAGAGTTTCTAAGTTCTGGTACCTCTATATAGCGTACCAGTTAAACTGAGAACAAGAAACAGTAAATGCAGGAGGGATGAAGATTATATCAGGATTCAGAATTTGATTTGTTAATAACAGATTTACATCGAACAATAATAACGTAGGGAAAAAAACTCTAATGTAGAATGGATGTAGACTCCATGAATACTCTCACCTTCGGATAATTGACACTCCACACAACTTTTTGCAAAAATCAACTCCAGTGTAGATGGATCCTGAATCCAGACAATGAAACTTTGTAAGACAGCCTCACAATACAAAATGTACATATGTTAAGTATTCTTGAAACTCCATCTAATCTAAAACAATATATTTTAATATGCGCATGTGACATTACAACTATGTTAATATCCTTCTTTCAGGAAAAACTACTGTTTTTCTCTACTATGCTTGTGCTAAGTGTATAAGGCTTACAACCATGTCAATACACGGACATCATGATGTGGACACACACTGCCCCTCACAGATTCATCCATAGCCAGAGCTGGGACAGTAGAAGGAGAGCTTGAGATGAGTTTGTATCTCTTACAGTCCTTTTGCAATCTATGAGTGTTTATTTAGCCTTCATATTGTACATGCCTGACAGAATGATACGGACTAACTAGGATCAACTCAGAACAATTGAGAGTGGCATTACACAGCATTGTGTCACCGACATACCAAATAGCAAAGGTAAAGGAACACTTCCTATTGATCAGTGTAGGTTGTCCCGACTCCTTGACCAATCCAAGATGATATAACTTGGGATGGTTTGTTGTTGATATCATTAGGTCTACAATCTACTTATAGAATACTAGATTCTTCTGGACACTATTGTCCATAATTATGGAAGTTAACCATTCTTTGATGCAGCAATTTCAAGTGAACAAAGTTTATTCATCATTGCCTGTGTGATCTTTGTTCATCAACACTAAATGCAAAGTTGTAGAGGTGGGACTGGTAATCTCTACATTTGTGTGTCTAGCAGGTACTTCTTGTTCAGTGAGAGCGGTCTAAACTTTCTTAAAGATGTTGCATGGATAACCTTGCATTCATCATCAAAATGTCCATACTAATTGTATTATGTGCACCACTTCCTCTTCTTTTGTGACGCAATAGCAAGTGTTGCATTGTAGGCCCCGAGTTCTTGTTGAAAATGATTGTTATTGATGTCAAAGGCAGTCCTGATGAAGGGAAAAGTTACATAATGAGCTAGCATTTTTCAAGATCTTTCTAGTGATAAGTGGCATGCCTCCTAACTCCTCATGGTTGAAGAGATGAATTTTTTAATTATATACATGGATCAACTAAAATCGACCTCAAGTCGGCCCTATTATTAAGGCCTAACCAACTCTAATTTTTAGGGTGACAAGTTGGCCGCTAGACCCCCACAGCTTACGTATAAATATGCCACTTGTGTGGCTCATTTAAGTAAAGTAACTTGACTTTTGTACAAGAAATAAGGTCTGTGGTGACCAGAGGATTTGAGCTGAGGAAAAGGGCCAAGCTAGGAGAACAGGGCAGAACTGAAGGGAGACAGGGACTAGCTGTAGAAGAAGACTGATGAATTGAGACAAAGACGACTGCAGAGGTTGTAGGAGACTCTACTCTGCACTGTTTTGGGGATAGGTTTCACACTGGTTTTGAGAGGGAGTTGCAGGCCTAAAATCAGACAGAATTACAGGCCTGAACAGGCCTGAAATCAACCCTTGTTGAACGCCTGAATTACCCTTGTTGCAGGCTCAAATTGTCTTGGTTGCAGGTCCGAACTACCCTAGTTGCAGGCCACAGACAGGCTGGATTGTAGACTGGAGTGAAGGCCAAGTTTTTGTGCTTGAGGAGACAGAATTTTGGGCATTCTTTACACTTGCTTTGAAGTAGGCTGAGCCTTTGTAAAGGGCTGGCTGGTAACCCCTGTCAGAACAAACATCAAACATGTTGAGTAGGCTGAGCCCTAAACCATTGAGTATTGCATATGTGTGACAGTTTTGAAGGCCTGTTGTGAACAATTTTATGCACATCTGAGTTGGTGTTAAGGCTGTGATATTCCTGGGCAGTGAAAGTATTTTAGGACCAGGAAGAGTAGGGCCAAGCACCGTGAATAGAGCTGGCCTACAGCTAGGAGCAGGCCCTTGATTGTGCACAGGCTGCAAGGCATTGAGGGGCTAGGAGAGCCCTAAATGATAGTTCAGTTGTGAGAACCTGTGACACCTTAGGAGTCAAGACGCAGGATTTGAAGAATGTTTCTGGGCAGGGTATAAACAATGTGCTATCAGCAGATCAAGTTTAGGACTAATGGTTGAGTAGACTAAGGAACAAGAATTTGAACCAAGAGGAGAAGACTAGTGCTGAAATAGGCCAAGAAGAGCAGGTCAAGAACAAAAAGGAAAGCTAAGGAAAGACTGATGACAGAGCCAAGGACCAGGACAGGTGTAAATATTGAAGGTGCAAACCTAAGAGTGGCATGGTTGGGTGACAACTCCATCGAAGAAAGGAAATTTGTGTGAACCAGGAGAAGTTGTAGGTTTGTGCCTATAAATTGTTGAGTTGGTGCTCAGTTGACGGGATTAGAGTCTCCTGTAGGTTGGTGCCTATGAAGTTGCTAAGTTGGTACTCAGATAGGGGACTGAAATCTCCTGCAGGTTGGCACTTACAAAAATTGTAAGTTGGCGCCTACTTTGTATGAAGAAGTTTACAAAATATTTACAAAGAAATTGTGTAAAGCGATTCTTGTATAAAGATCTGTGTCTCATGATTTATGTGCATCAAATATTTTAAAAGCTAAAAGTCGTTAAAAGTAATGAAATACTAATTCACCCCACTCTCAATATTTCCAACAATTGGTATTAGAGGAGGTTCTAGTTACCCACCAAAGTGGGTAACCCCATAGGAGATTTTTTCTCCTAGGCATCTCTTTAGCTGGCAGCCAACAACCCTTGACAGTCACCAATGTAGCCAATGTATTGTGCCATTTGATCTCCGCTCCCTAAACTAGTTATATGTTCCCTCACCCATCTGTCAAGAGCATCTGTTTGAAGGTGGGCAATCCAATCCTAAGGGAATGTTTTTCATTGTGCAATTGAGTGTTTATGCCTGTTTTTCCTTGCGCATATTGGGCATAGATTATTAGGTGACTTGGAAGAAGGAAGAGTTTTGACTATGGTTTTGTTCCCTCACATTAAATTGGGGGTTAATCCTCAATCCTAGACCCGTGGGATCTCTCCTATTGCCCTGTTGTCATACAGAATGTCTAAGCACCACGACAACGCTCAGATTGGGCGCTGTCACCTTGATCCCCAATCTCTCCGTTTACGTTGTCTCCCTACAGCAGGCTAAGGGGGGTAGACCCTATGGAAAAGTGGAATGAAGAAGAACAAGTAAACAAGTTATCAAGAAGAAATAAGTTCGATTCATAACAGATTGTCAACTATGGATGAAGAAATGACCATAATGAGGTTTGATTATAATAATCAGTTAACTAACATACAAGCAAATCATGAGAAAGAGATAAACTCTATGCAACATTGCTTGATGCCCATAAAAGCAGATAATGACAAAGTAATAAAAGATATGGAAGCTAATCAGATATGTCTTCGGAATAAGTTATTGAGCATGGAGGAAGACCATGCCAAGGAAGTCAGTGCTATGAAGGTTGAACACTCTAACTAGATGGATGCCATAACAATATAGGTATAGAAACTTTAGCATCAGTCAGAGGATGAAAGAAACAAGTAAACGTCAACACATCATAAGCCTCCCTATTTGCTATAGCAAGCTCCATCTTATTATGAGGTCTTTTGTTCCACTGAAGAGTGGCTAATTGAAGGTGACATGGATAAAATGGAAATTAATAATCAGGTTGATGCTCACACGGTTAATCCACCAGTCATAAAAGATCAAGTTCTAACTCATGACACCTGTGAGACTGAACCATCATTCTTGACAGAACAGTTGCAGAATGAAGAAAGACATGTCATGCATATCTTGCATACTTCATTTGAGAGTTTTGAAGCAGAATATTCCACATCATCAGTGATACAACCTGCCACAAAGAAAAAGTGCAAAAGAAAGAGAATGAGAAAACAATTTGATGCATTAGATGGTTGCGAGCAACTTGATTTCCGGATAGGAAAAAGTCCTACCGTATGCAGGATTGGACATGACACATATGAGAAACAACCAACAGATTTGCCTGAAAGCAGGAAAATGCTCAGTCTGCACTATATTGAACACATCTGATGCCATGGGGCATCGTTGTATTGTATTTCTAACCTTATGCCCTGTTATTTCAGTATTTCATTTTGTAGTTAGATTTGGTTTTTCATGTTGTTAGAATAGTTAATAATGAAGAGCTTATATCTTTCCTGTGCTTAACGTTATATAATGATTTTTGGATGGATGCTACTTATGTTTTGTTGTGTGTTGCGTGGATGCAGATTCTGGATTCTCACATTCCTCCAGTGCAACAACATGTCCCCAAGTAGAGCCAGATGTTGACCACTACATGTCAACGACCCATAGCAGTACACCCCCTTTTCCGCAAAAGGGATAGTGCCTGATCGATGTGTTCTTGCCATCTAGCTATCACCATCAGCCTGAGGATCATTTTATAATATAAACCCAATATGCATGTGTATAATGTAAATAATCTCAGCAAATCCGTGTCGTGTATGTAATCACCTAGGTAAACCTACTTTTCTGGTGACGATCTACATTTCGGGAGGTTTTTTGTCTCACCGATCCATTCTCGGATGGTCGGCAGAGTTTTCCTTTAGCCTTATCCCAAAGCTGGAATGGAATTTGTCACTGGGATTTAGGGGAGTCCTAATGTTCTAGATCAAGTCTATGTAAAAGTGATTTGGAAATAATCCTAACTATTTGTTTAGGTTATTTTATTACAAATTGCTTGATCTGTTAGATTATATTTGTGTTGCAGAATAGGGTACTCTCTGAGGGTCTTTTGTAAATGGGTTTTTCCCCTTGAGATGTAAAAAATGTAAAAATCATGATGTAAAGTGTCTTGAGGGTTAGAAAAATAATTTTCCCCTCATAGGTTAATTAATTAAATTTTTTGGCCAAAATTAATTAAAATCCTAAGCCAAAAATTTGATTAATTATAAGTCCTAAGTGACTTTAAATTTTCCAAAGGCAAAATTGATGGGTCCTTCAAAAGATTAAATTTTAAGAGGTCTAGGGACTAAGGTTAATTGATTATTTTGCTAAATTTTATGCCTTTGGTCCCTGGGGTTAAGTCAAAGTCAAAATTTTGAGGAAATTAATTCAAAAATTTAATTTTTAAATTAATTAAAATCCGTTTAATTGAAAAATTCGAAATTTCCTCAATATTTAAAATTTCGACAGATGAGATTAAAAGAAATTTTGATCCTCATCAACAGTCGAGATTGCCTTGACGAGGATCACTTGAACTAGCTGTTGGAGGATTTATCTTTAAATAGGAGGTCATTTGTCAGTCAATATGATCCGATCTCAGGAGCGTGTACTAAGCTCTTAAGCTCTCTTGTATACTTTTTTGAATTAATGCAAAAGCCTTTGGGGTTTCAACGTGTTGTAGTGTTCCTCTTCATGAATTTATGGTAACATTGTTTTAATTTCTGCTTAATATTATGTGAAAACTATCAATCAATAGCTCTCTTAGAATAATCTAAATACAGGTATCTTATTTAGTTTGTTGGATCTAGGGTAACATTTTTAATTTTGATTGAAGTAGCATGTATCTCTATTTTTTCATAATTTTATTGTTGTTCTATTTCTCTACTTGATTTGATGGTTGATCTAGTGTTTGCAGAAGATCTCTCAGGTTCTCATTGAGCGTTCGGGGATAGCCCTCGGTTGGACCAACCAACTCTCAACACATATTTTCTAAAGAGTCTACTTCATATAAGCCTTAGGATTTATCTAACGATAATCTTTTTTTTGCAGGGTGTTTTTGGGCTAGTACCTCTCTAGAATTTAAAAATATTTTAAATATTTTGTGGAAATTTTGATAGATTTGGCTACTAAGAGCCTTAGATTATCAGATCTGGAAGCGGAGTTGGACTCGTACTCTTCAGATCTGATAGATCTGTAAATTATTTGTATAGATATGTTATTTACTTGTGTAATCTGAAATTTTGTAACATAATTTTGAATTTTAACACTTGTGTTTTTTGGATTTTCACTGTTTTGCACATATTAGGTATTGGGTTTTTCTCTTTTCACTTGTGCAGGAATAGAGCTGAGAGATCAGCGAAGAAAATCTTCAGATATGAGCTAGATCTATACCCTGGAGGGCAAGATCTGGGCTCAAAGATTGTGTGCAGGAATAGATCTAAGAAATCAGCTAAGAAAATCTTCGGATCTGAGCTAAATATAGACCTTGGAAGGCAAGATCTGGGCTCAAAGATTGTTTGCAAGAATAGATTTAAGAAATCAGCCAAGTAAATCTTTAGATCTGAGCTAGATCTAGACCCTGGAGGGCAAGATCTAGGCTCAAAGATTGTTTGCAGGAATAGATCTAAGAAATCGACCAAGTAAATCTTCAAATCTAAAACTTTTCAAGCAGATCTAGGGGTTTTGAGATAGATTTAGGCCTTGGAAGGCAATATCTTATCCCAAATCTTTTTACAAGGCTAGTCATTAAATATTTTGCAATAAATCTGAAGATCTCAAGCAAAATAATTTTTTTCAAAACAAGGATTTAAAGTTTTGGGGCTCCTATGCCCAGATCTGTCTTCTCCTAGCCTAACGATAGTTCTATTGGGCCTAATGCTAGCTCTAATTGACCCTAGATTCCCTTGCTCCATTTCTTATTTGGATATTTGATTTTCTGAAGCTAATCATTGGTGGGTTTTTGCAGAAAATTTTGTAAAAATTTGTGTTTCATATATTGAAATTTTTTGGCAACTTGGGCAAGTGATCTTCAAGGCCTAAAGCCTAAGGGTTTGATCTCTAAACCATCTTTTTCCTCACTGTTTGCTACAACAGTTATATACCTTTCTAATAGTGGTGAAAAACACATCTAAGTGGTTTGAAATTAACTAAAAATTTGCTAAATACATTAATAAGTCATTTATGTTTGATGTGTATCAAGAATTTGGCCTAGATACATTTTTGGTCACTGTTATCTCTGAATAATTCTGTTTCTGAAATCTGAAATATAACAGTGCAAAATTTTCATGTGGGTTAGCCTAAAATCAGTTCCTAAGTTGTCTAATACATTAAGGAATTAATTTCTTGAGTTGGGCATTCATCATTAGGCTTATTTCATGTTTTAATTGTTGGTTGTAATAAGTATATAAGATCTGATATAGTTCCAGAAATCACATCACAACAGACCGAAATTTTTTGATAATTCGTGTGGGTAACTTTGGAAAATTTCGGTAAATTTTTGGCATAAAGATATCATTCATAGCTTACTGTTTTCATTGTCATATTGCTATTGTCATAAATTTTTTCTTACTACTGTCCTAAAAATTAATTTATGAAAATTAAGTGCTTTGTCATGGAATTGTGATAAAATGCATATCCTTTGTTTCATAAACTGAGTAAAAAAAAATTTGAGCATTTGTTGACATTGATATTGAATTGCAAAGTTGTTTTTGTTCTCTTTGAGCTAAACTGTATCAAGAATATTTGAAATAAGCTAGTGTTTTAACTATAGGATCTTCAAGAGTTTATTTTCTAAGTCTTCATCTAAAAAAAAGGTGAGCATTTCATTTGAGTAATTGAGGGCTTTTGCGGCATCAGTGTTTACGCATTCTCGAGTCTAACTTCATCTCATCTACTGGTGCATTTGCATATAAGTTAACTTTGCATAGATAAAATTTACTTCCAAGCATAAGCTTGGTCGATAGACAGATAGATCTCCATCTGTCTTTTCTTGAGAAGTGTGTTTTAATAGTACTTAAAAAGGTGACTTTGAAGTCGTCAGAGCCGCAGTTCTCTGCAGCGCCGGAGGCACTGGGTATGTTAGAATTTCAGGAGAGGTATTGTTAATCACACCTTAGTGTGCTTCTCCTGATCTTCTCTCTGCCAATTACTACGAAATCAGGCTCAACACAAAAAGGATTGAAGGGTTCACATTTAAAGAGGCATTTAACTAAAATTAACCAAGATTCTTACATCTCACATTAGTTTTAGGATCTGCATTTCATATAGAATAGTCATTCATTTAAGAAACAGTTGCTAATCAATTACTTGGTATTAATTTCCCTAGTGAGATCGTTGACTCCATAAGGCACTGGTATCAATCGTTTAAAATCTAATCAAATCCTATAAGTCTTGCTAAATCTTAATCAAGTACTTGATCACTTCACTGTGTCTCTCGAACTGGTTGGTGCCCAACTAGTTCTTCTTCATTCCACTTTTCCATAGGGTCTACCCCCCTTAGCCTGTTGTAGGGAGACAACTTAAATGGAGAGATTGGGGATCCGGGTGACAAGCCCCGATCTGAGCATTGTTGCGGTGCCTAGACATTCTGTGCGACAACATTTTTGGCGCCACTGCTAGGGATATTTTATTCTCAGCGCTTCAACAACATTTTATCTTCATTCTCCTCATATCATCATTATCATTTTTACCAGCAATGCCAACATTTTTGGCGCCATTGCCGGGGACCGATTTATTGGGCATTGGCTCTATGACATTCATCTTTCATCTTTCTCATCTCTCATTCGAGCTAGCAAAGTCAACACGCCTTGGCATTGCCACCGGGGATAGAGTTTTTCTGTCCTTGGTTTCTCAACATCGTTTTAATCATCTCATATTTTCTGCCATTCATTAGTCTGTCAAGTGACACAAAATTTCCTAGTGTCATTTGATCTTTTCATTGCACTATCTTTCGTCATTTCATTAATCGTTTCATCTACACCTTTAGCACCAGGACATTTCGGTTCGTTTCTTGTTTGGGTGGCGACTCCACTTCTTCCATTTATAATTTCTCAAACAAGAAGCCCCCCCTTCTATCCAGTTGTTTGTTGCCTTTTGGATCCTAGAGTTAGACTCTTGTTCAAGTGGCGACTCCACTTCTTTCATTTCTTACAAGAATTTCTACTAGAAGCTTGCTTCTTGTAGATCCCTTGATTTTCTTGAGCAGGGGTCTCTCTCTATCATCCATTTGGTCCCTCATTATTCCTTCAGGCAATTCATCATGGATGATTCATTTACCCTGTGTCATTTTACTGATGTTCTCCATGATATTCCGGAACTGGCCATTCATAAATTGTCTTTGTTCTCGAGTGGTGATGCAGTCACTGTTAGAAAGCATCTATGCAGGTTTAGTCATACAATACTCAGATATTGTCGATCTCCCCAATATGATCATGAAGATGTCAAAATGCGTCTATTTGGCTTTTCTTTAGAGGGTGATGCTTTGAATTGGTTTAATAATTTTCTTGAAGATTCTTTCGCTTCTTTACAAGACATCGTCAATGCTTTTAAAGATAGATATGGTTATAAAGATAGCTCACCTTGTGCCCCTAAAATTATGCAACAGAATGAAAGTGATCTTGTGAAGGATCCACCTATCGATGAAAGATTTAAAGACAATTCTCCATATCAGAATGTGTCATCCACTTGCATCGTTAAAGATCAAATCCATGACAATAGGAAGACAAGGACAAGTTGTCAAATCAATGTCGACAATGAAAGGGAAAATGATAAGCAAATTATAGAAGAACTAATGTGGCTGGTAAAAAATATGGACCTTAATCAACAAAATTTTGTAACTGATTACATCAAAGATATGAGGACTTTACACACCCACTTGGAAAAACGTGATAAGGAGACGAAAATCATGAAAATTAAACACTCTAATCACGTAACCACCATAGTAGAAAAGTGTGCTTAGAATATAGAGGATATGAGGAATGACATGCAGAAGGAAATGGAAACCATGAAAGCTAATCATGGCAGAGAAACTAATTCTATGCAAAGCAAGTTATTAGCCCTAGAGGAAAATATGACGTTCATGGAATTTAATCATTCAAATCACGTGATTGCCATGGAAACAAGCTATTAAGAAGAAATAAGTTCGATTCAGAACAGATTGTCACTATGGATGAAGAAATGACCATCATGAGGTTTGATTATAATAATCGGTTAGCTATCATACAAGCAAATCATGTGAAAGAGATAAACTCTATGCAACATTGCTTGATGCCCATAAAAGCAGATAATGACAAAGTAATAAAAGATATGGAAGCTAATCAGATATGTCTTCGGAATAAGTTATTGAGCATGGAGGAAGACCATGCCAAGGAAGTCAGTGCTATGAAGGTTGAACCTCTAACCAGATGGATGCCATAACAATACAGGTACAAAAACTTCAGCATCAGTTAGAGGATGAAAGAAACAAGGAAGCATCAACACATCATAAGCCTCCCTATCTACTGCAGCAAGCTCCATCTTATTATGAGGTCCTTTGTTCCATTGAAAAGTGGCTAATTGAAGGTGACATGGATAAAATGGAAATTAATAATCAGGTTGATGCTCACACGGTTAATCCACTAGTCATAAAATATCAAGTTCTAACTCATGACACCTGTGAGACTGATCCATCATTCTTGACAGAGCAGATGCAGAATGAAGAAAGACATATCATGCATATCTTGCATACTTCATTTGAGAGTTTTGAAGCAGAATGTTCCACATCATCAGTAATACAACCTGCCACAAAGAAAAAGTGCAAGAGAAAGAGAATGAGAAAACGATTTGATGCATCAGATGGTCGCGAGCAACTTGATTTTCGGATAGGAAAAAGTCCTACAGTATGCAGGATTGGACATGGCACATCTGAGAAACAACCGAAAGATTTGCCTGAAAGCAGGAAAATGCTCTGTCTTAACTATATTGAACACATCTGATGCCATGGGGCATCGTTGTATTGTATTTCTAATCTTATGCACTGTTATTTCAATGTTTCATTTTGTAGTTAGATTTGGTTTTTCATGTTGTTAGAATAGTTAATAAATGAAGAGCTTATATCTTTCCTGTGCTTAACGTTATATAATGATTTTTGGATGGACGCTACTTATGTTTTGTTGTGTGTTGCGTGGATGCAGATTCTGGATTCTCACATTCCTCCAGTGCAACAACGTGTCCCCAAGTAGAGCCAGATGTTGACCACTACGTGTCACTGACCCATAGCAGTACACCCCCTTTTTCGCAAAAGGGATAATGCCTGATCAATATGTTCCTGCCATCTTGCTATCATCATCAGCCTGAGGATCATCTTATAATGTAAACCCAGTAAGCATGTGTATAATGTAAATAATCTCAGCAGATCCGTGTCGTATATGTAATCACCTAGGTAAACCTACTTTTCTGGTGACGATCTACATTCCAGGAGGTTTTTTGTTTCACCGATCCATTCTCGGATGGTCGGCAGAGTTTTCCTTCAACCTTACCCCAAAGCCGGAATGGATTTTGTCACTTGAATCTTAGGAGAATCCTAATGTTCTAGACTGAATCTATGTAAAAGTGATTTGGAAATAATCCTAACTATTTGGTTAGGTTATTTTATTACAAATTGCTTGATATGTTAGATTATATTTGTATCGCAGAACTAAATAGTCTGTGAGGGCCTTTTGTAATGGGTTTTCCCCTTGAGATGTAAAAAATGTAAAAATCATAATGTAAAGTGTCTTGAGGGTTAGAAAAATAATTTATTCCTTCATAGGTTAATTAATTAAATTTTCTGGCCAAAATTAATTATAATCCTAAGCCAAAAATTTGATTAATTCTAGGTCCTAAGTGAATTTAAATTTTCCAAAGGCAAATTCATGGGTCTTTCAAAAAATTAAATTTTAAGAGGTCTAAGGAGTAAGTTTAATTGATTTTGTTAAATTGTATGCCTTTGGTCCCTGAGGTTAAGTCGAAATCAAAATTTTGAGAAAATTAATCCGAAATTTTAATTTTTGAATTAATTAAAATGCGTTTAATTAAAAAATTCAAAATTTCCTCAATATTTAAAATTTTGACGGATGAGATTAAAATAAATTTTGATCCTCATCAACAGTCGAGATTGCTTTGACAAGGATCACTCAAACTAGACGTTAGAGGATTTATCTTTAAATATGAGGTTATTTGTCAGTCAGTATGATCCAATCTCGGGATCGTGTACTAAACTCTCAAGCTCTCTTGTATACATCTTTGAATTAATGCAAAAGTCTTTCGGGTTTCAACGTGTTGTAGTGTTTCTCTTCATGAATTTATGGTAACATTGTTTTAATTTCTGCTTAATATTATGTGAAAACTATCAATCAATAGCTCTACTAGAATAATTTGAATACAGGTATCTTATTCAGTTTGTTGGATTTAGGGTAACATTTTTAATTTTGATTAAAGTAGTAGGTATCTCTATTTCCTCATAATTTTATTGTTGTTCTATTTCTCTATTTGATTTGATGGTTGATCTAGTGTTTGCAAAAGATCTCTCAGGTTCTCATTGAGCGTTGGGGGATAGTTCTCAATTGGACCAGCCAACTTTCAACACATATTTTCTGAAGAGCCTACTTCATATAAGCCTCAAGATTTATCTAACGATAATCTTTTTTTGCAGGGTGTTTTTGGGCTAGTACCTCTCTAAAATTTAAAAATATTTTAAATATTTTGTGGAAATTTTGAAAGATCTGGCTATTAAGAGCCTTAGATTATTAGATCTAGGAGTGGAGTTGGACTCATATTTTTCAGATTTGATAGATCTGTAAATTATTTGTATAGATATGTTATTTACTTGTGTAATCTGAAATTTTGTAACATAATTTTGAATTTTAACACTTGTGTTTTTTGGATTTTCCCTATTTTGCACATATTAGGTATTGGGTTTTTCTCTTTTCACTTGTGCAGGAATAGATCTGAGAAATCAACCAAGAAAATCTTCAGATATGAGTTAGATCTATACCCTGAAGGGAAAGATCTGAGTTCAAAGATTGTGTGTAGGAATAGATCTGAGAAATCAGCCAAGAAAATCTTAAGATCTAAGCTAGATCTAGACCCTAGAGGGCAAGATCTGGGTTCAAAGATTGTTTGTAAGAATAGATCTGAGAAATCAGCAAAGTAAATCTTCAGATCTGAGCTAGATCTAGACTCTTGAGAGCAAGATCTGGGCTCAAAGATTGTTTACAGGAATAGATCTAAGAAATCGACCAAGTAAATCTTCAGATCTGAGATTTTTCAAGCAGATCTGGGGGTTTTGAGACAGATCTAGGCCTTGGAGGGCAACAGCTTATCCCAAATCTTTTTACAAAGCTAGCCATTAAAGATTTTGCAATAAATCTGAAGATCTCAAGCAAAATAAATTTTTTCAAAACAAGGGTTTCAAGATTTGGGGCTCCTAAGCCCAGATTTGTCTTCTCTTTGCCCAACGGTAGCTCTATTGGGCCTAGTGCTAGCTCTCATTGGCCCTAGATTCCCTTGGTCCAATTCTGATTTGAATATTTGATTTTCTAAACCTAATCATTGGTGGGATTTTGCATAAAATTTGGTAAAAATTTGTGTTTCAGATATTGAAATTTTTTGGCAACTTGGTCAAGTGATCTTCAAAGCCTAGGGCCTAAGGGTTTGATCTCTAAACCATCTTTTTCCTCACTGTGTGCTACAACAGTCATATACCTTTCTAATAGTGGTGAAAAACACATCTAAGTGGTTTGAAATTAACTAAAAAATTGCTAAATACATTAATAAGTCATTTATGTTTGATGTGTATCAAGAATTTAGCCTAGATACATTTTGGGTCACTATTATCTCTGAATAATTATGTTTCTAAAGTCTGAAATATAACAGTGGAAAATTTTCATGTGGGTTAGCCTAAAATCAGTTCTTAAGTTGTGTAATACATTAAGGAGTTAATTTCTTGAGTTGGGCATTCATCATTAGGCTTATTTCATGTTTTAATTGTTGGTTGTAATAAGTATATCAAATCTGATATAATTCCGGAAATCACATCACAATAGACTGAAATTTTTTGATAATTCATGTGGGCAACTTTGGAAAAATTTCAGTAAATTTTTGGCATAAAGATATCATTGATAGCTTACTATTTTCATTGTCATATCGCTGTTGTCATAATTTTTTTCTTACTGCTGTCCTAAAAATTAATTTATGAAAATTAAGTATTTTGTCATGGCATTGTGATAAAATGCATATCCTTTGTTTCATAAACCAAGTAAATTCTTTTTGAGCATCTGTTGACATTGATATTGAATTGCAAAGTTGTTTTTGTTCTCTTTGAGCTAAATTGTATCAAGAAGATTTGAAATAAACTGGCGTTTTAACTATAGTATCTTCAAGAGTTTATTTTCTAAGTCTTCATCTAAAAAAAAGGCGAGCATTTTATTTGGGTAATTGAGGGCTTTTGCGGCATCAGTGTTTTCCCATTCTCGAGTCTAACTTCATCTCATCTTCTGGTGCATTTGCATATAAGTTAACTTTGCATAGATAAGATTTACTTCTAAGCATAAGCTTCGTTGATTGATAGATAGATCTCCATCTGTCTTTTCTTGAGAAGCCTGTTTTAATAGTACTTAAAATGGTAACCTTGCAGTCATCAAAGCCACAGTTCTCTGCAGTGCCACAGGCACCAGGTATGTTAGAATTTCAGAAGAGGTATCGTTAATCACATCTTAGTGTGCTTCTCCTGATCTTCTCTCTGCCAATTACTACGAAATTAGGCTCAACAAAAAAAGGATTGAAGGGTTCATATTTAAATAAGTATTTAATTAAAATTAACCAAGATTCTTGCATCTCACATTAGTTTTAAGATCTGCATTTCATATAAAATATTCATTCATCTAAGCAGCAGTTGCTAATCAATTACTTGGTCTTAATTTCCCTAGCAAGATCGTTGACTCCATAAGGCACTGGTATCAATCGTTTAAAATCTAATCAAATCCTGTAAGTCTTGCTAAATCTTAATCAAGTACTTGATCACTTCATTGTGTCTCCCGAACTGGTTAGTTCCCAACTACTTCTTCTTCATTCCACTTTTCCATAGGGTCTACCCCCCTTAGCCTGCTGTAGAGAGATAGCTTAAACGGAGAGATTGGGGATCCGGGTGATAGGCCCGGATCTCAACGTTGTCGCTGTGCCTAGACATTCTGTGCGACAACATTTTTTGCGCCACTGCCGGGGATATCTTATTCTCGGCGCTTCAACGACATTTTATCTTCATTCTCCTCATCTCATTGTTATCATTTTTACCGGCAACGCCAACATTTTTGGAGTCGTTGCCTAGGACCGATTTATTGGGTCTTGACTCTACGACATTCATCTTTCATCTTTCTCATCTCTCATTCGAGCTGGCAAAGTCAACACTCCTTGGCATTGCCACTAGGGATAGAGTTTTTCTGTTCTCGGTTTCTCCACATCGTTTTAATCATCTCATATTTTCCGCCATTCATTAGCCTATCAAGCGAGACAACATTTCCTAGCATCATTTGATCTTTTCATTGCATTATCTTTTGTTATCTCATTAATCGTTTCATCTGCACCTTTAGCACCTAGACATTTTGGTTCATTTATTGTTTGGGTGGCGACTCCACTTCTTCCATTTATAAATTCGCAGACAAGAAGCCCTCCCTTATATCCGGTTGTTTGTTGCCTTTTGGATCCTAGAGTTAGACTCATGTTCAAGTGGCGACTCCACTTCTTTCATTTCTTACAAGAATTTCTACTAGAAGCTCGCTTCTTGTAGATCCCTTGATTTTCTTGAGCAAAGGTCTCTCTCTATCATCCATTTGGTCCTTCATTATTCCTTCAGGGAATTCATCATGGATGATTCGTTTAACCCGTGTGATTTTACTGATGTTTTCCATGATATTCCGGAACTGGCCATTCATAAATTGTCTTTGTTCTCGGGTGTTAATGCAGTCGTTGTTAGAAAGCATCTATGCAGATTTACTAATACAATACTCAAATATTGTCGATATCCCCAATATGATCATGAAGATGTCAAAATGTGTCTATTTGGCTTTTCTTTAGAGGGTGATGCTTTGAATTGGTTTAATAATTGTCTTGAAGATTCTTTCGCTTCTTTACAAGGCATCGTCAATGCTTTTGAAGATAGATATGGTTATCAAGATAGCTCGTTTTGTGCCCCTAAAATTATGCAACAGAATGAAAGTGATCTTGTGAAGGATCCAGCTATCGATGAAAGATTTAGAGACAATTCTCCAGATCAGAATGTGCCATCCACTTGCACCGTTACAGATCAAATCCATGACAGTGGGAAGACAGGGACAAGTTGTCAAATCAGTGTTGACAATGAAAGGGAAAATGATAAGCAAATTATAGAAGAACTAATGCAGCTAGTAAAAAATATGGACCTTAATCAACAAAATTTTGTAACTAATTACATCAAGGATATGAGGACTTTATACACCCACCTCGAAAAACATGATAAGGAGATGGAAATCATGAAAATTAAACACCCTGATCATGTAACCACCATAGTAGAAAAGTGTGCTCAGAATATGGAGGATATGAGGACTGACATGCAGAAGGAAATGGAAACCATGAAAGCTAATCATGGCAGAGAAACTAATTCTATGCAAAGCAAGTTATTAGCCCTAAAGCAAAATATGACGTTCATGGAATTTAATCATTCAAATCACGTGATTGTCATGGAAACAAGTTATCAAGAAGCAATAATTTCGATTCAGAATAGACTGTCAACTATGGATGAAGAAATGACCATCATGAGGTTTGATTATAATAATTAGTTAGCTATCATACAAGCAAATCATGAGAAAGAGATAAACTCTATGCAACATTACTTGATGCCCATAAAAAGCATATAATGACAAAGTAATAAAAGATATGGAAGCTAATCAGATATGTTTTCGGAATAAGTTATTGAGCATGGAGGAAGACCATGCCAAGAAAGTCAGTGCTATGAAGGTTGAACACTCTAACCAGATGGATGCCATAACAATACAGGTACAGAAACTTTAGCATCAGTCAAAGGATGAAAGAAACAAGGAAACGTCAACACATCATAAGCCTCCCTATCTGCTGCAGCAAGCTCCATCTTATTATGAGGTCCTTTGTTCCATTGAAAAGTGGCTAATTGAAGGTGACATGGATAAAATGGAAATTAATAATCAGGTTGATGCTCACACGGTTTATCCACCAGTCATAAAAGATCAAGTTCTAACTCATGACACCTGTGAGACTGATCCATCATTCTTGACAAAGCAGATGCAGAATGAAGAAAGATATGTCATGCATATCTTGCATACTTCATTTGAGAGTTTGGAAGCAGAATGTTCCACATCATCAATGATACAACCTACCACAAAGAAAAAGTGCAAGAGAAAGAGAAGGAGAAAGCGATTTGATGCATCAAATGGTCGCGAGCAGCTTGATTTTTGGATAGAAATAAGTCCTACCGTATGCAGGATTGGACATGGCACATCTGAGAAACAACTGACGGATTTGCCTGAAAGCAGGAAAATGCTCAGTCTGAACTATATTGAACACATCTGATGCCATGGGGCATCGTTGTATTTTATTTCTTTCCTTATGCCCTGTTATTTCAGTGTTTCATTTTGTAGTTAGATTTGGTTTTTCATGTTGTTAGAATAGTTAATAAATGAAGAGCTTATATCTTTCCTGTGCTTAACATTATATAATGATTTTTGGATGGACGCTACTTATGTTTTGTTATGTGTTGTGTGGATGCAAATTCTAGATTCTCACATTCCTCTAGTGCAACAATGTGTCCCCAAGTAGAGCTAGATGTTAACCACTACGTGTCAACGACTCATAGCAGTACACCCCCATTTTCGCAAAAGGGATAGCGCCTGATTGATGTGTTCCTGCCATCCAGCTATCATCATCAGCCTGAGGATCATCTTATAATGTAAACCCAGTAAGCATGTGTATAATGTAAATAATCTCAGCAGATCTGTGTCGTGTATGTAATCACCTTGGTAAACCTACTTTTCTGGTGACAATCTACATTCTGAGAAGTTTTTTGTCTCACCGATCCATTCTCGGATGGTCGGCAGAGTTTTCCTTCAGCCTTACCCCAAAGCCGAAATGGATTTTGTCACTGGGATCTTAGGGGAGTCCTAGTGTTCGAAATCGAGTCTATGTAAAAGTGATTTGGGAATAATCCTAACTATTTGGTTAGGTTATTTTATTACAAATTGCTTTATCTGTTAGATTATATTTGTGTCGCACAACTAGGTAGTCTGTGAGGGTCTTTTGTAAATGGGTTTTTCCACTTGAGATGTAAAAAATGTAAAAATCATGATGTAAAGTGTCTTGAGGTTTAGAAAAATAATTTATCCCCCATAGGTTAATTAATTAAATTTTCTAGCCAAAATTAATTAAAATCCTAAGCCAAAAATTTGACTAATTCTAGGTCTTAAGTGACTTTAAATTTTCAAAGGCAAAATTCGTGGGTCCTTCAAAAAATTAAATTTTAAGAGGTATAGGGACTAAGTTTAATTGATTATTTTGCTAAATTTTATGCCTTTGGTCCCTGTGGTTAAGTCAAATCAAAATTTTGAGGAAATTAATTCAAAAAATGTGTTTAATTGAAAATTTTGAAATTTCCGGAATATTTAAAATTTTGACGGATGAGACTAAAAAAAATTTTGATCCTCATCAACGTCGAGATTGTTTTGACGAAGATCACTTGAATTAGCCATTAGAGGATTTATCTTTAGATAGGAGGTCATTTGTCAGTCAGTATGATCCGATCTCGGGATCGTGTATTAAGTTTTCAAGCTCTTTTGTATACTTTTTTGAATTAATGCAAAAGCCTTTCGGATTTCAACGTGTTGTAGTATTCCTCTTCATGAATTTATGGTAACATTGTTTTAATTTCTGCTTAATATTATGTGAAAACTATCAATCAATAACTCTGTTAGAATAATCTGAATACAGGTACCTTATTCAGTTTGTTGGATCTGTTAAAATTTCTGTTTTCCCACCCCGGTTTTCAGTTTCTCCTTATTTCTCCCATGTAGTTAAATGCCCTTTTCCATAACCATACATTCAACAAGCTGAAAAAATAAATTTGCTGAAAACACAAATTCTGGAAAATTTACAGAATGCTGGAAATTGCAGAAATAAAAATCAGCAGTAATAAACAGTCATTAAAACACATTAAAACACTGATATTTTTGGTCAACGTGACCCTGGAAAAACCCCCTACAACTCTTGGGGAAAACCAGTTTGAGAGCTCTTCTTTATTTCTGGAAAATGTCTTTTTACAGTGAGAAATTTCAGCGAAAATCAGCAAAATCAGCAAACAAATTTCCAACTTATCTCGATTTCTGAGCCTCACAGCCCACTGGAAATTTCCAAACAACAACACAATGTTGCACGGCAACTGTACGGACAATACGGACGGCCGTATGGACGGTACGGACAGGCTGTACGGACCTCATTTTTGTGCAGAAAATCAGCTTCCTCGATTTCTGTGCAAAAATAAATCTGCCTTTTACTATTTGCTCAGCAAAAATCTGCCTTTTATTGCTGGTTCTTTCAGCTGTATGCTTGTTCTTTCTGCTGTTCTGATTTGCTGAAGAGCTGCCTGGTATGTGTGCCAAACTGCTGCCTCTTTCTCTTTCCTGTCCAGAAATCTACCTTGCTCTCTTGCTCTCCTTCTCCCAATCTGCTCATGAAAGAATGAATGATCTTTTCCTCCTTTTCCTCCTTTAACCCAACACTAAATGACTTTTGGGTGATCCCTAAATCTAATGGCTGAGATAGATTTAGATCAATGGTTGAGATTAAATGCACATTTAAATCTCACTTTCTATTTTTTAATTCACCCACTTTAATA
>APFE031417157.1:0-15502 GCA_000404065.3 Pinus taeda | reverse complement strand
CCCGCCGAAGAAGTCCTCGCCCTCCAACAGAGCTGGCAAACCTGTCGCTTGAAAACACAAAAAACACTTGCAAACAAATTGTTAGAGCAAAGAGAGACTTGGCATATAGAGACCAAGTTGAGCTTGTCATTCAACCGAGAATGGACAAGCTACAACAAGTGTACAAGATATACCAAGCCCAGAAGAGATTTGAGATAGCTGCAAATCTCTCCTCCCTAGACAATAGTGCCTTCAGGCAAAATGAAAAAACAACTAGATAGCAAATGAAAATCACATGAATATTAAACGACACAAGTATACCTCATGTACCAAGGCATGCACCACAACAGAAGCTGGTAACCCCAAAGACTTTTATTTATTAATGTAAATGCTGAGTACAAAATCAGGCAGAGTCTCCGCCAGCCCAATTGCTCGTTCTATCCTCTACAATAAGAGCCCAAGGCTCATATAAATAGGCAAATGGGAGGAGATCCCAAGGCAAATTCCAGTGACAAATGGCAATCAGGTGAAGATCCCAATGAAGAAATGGAATGACAAGTGTAACAAGTGACAATCCCAATGCCAAAGAAGAATGACAAGTGGCTGCTATGATTGCTTGATTTCTAAAGATAACTGCTGAGAGACTGTTGTTGACTGAACATGTGAACTGCTGCATAATTTACTTAACTGTTGTTTTAAATATGCTGGAACATATGTTAACTAACCACGTATGGCTGCCTTCAAAATCTGAGTTAAACTGTTGTACACTTGGCTGTCAACGTGCACCTAATCTGCATTAATTTCTTTTCCAATCTGCGTTGACTTGCATGTATGCCAGCGTATGAACTGCTCACATTAGCTTGCCAAATCTGCTGAGTATGAGCACGTTAAATGCTGAGTGGGCTGCTACGTATGGGCTATGTTAAACTGGCTGCCACGTTAACTTGCTGTTTTAAACTGCTGTCCACTGTAAACATGCTGAAAATGTCCACGTAGATGGCTGTAGCTGCCCACCGTAATGCTGTTTGACTGCTTTAAATGCTGAGCTGACCTGTTGACTTGTGTGCTGTCCAACGTAAATAGCTAGGACATGCCTACTTTGAATTTTATTTGCCAACGTACGGATTATTTCTTTTTTGGCTTGACTGCCGTACGGAATTGGATGGGCTGGGCCAGCGTATATCACATGGATGGCTGAGTGTGGGTCCCTTTGCCACTCACTAATGTTTTCAAACTTTGTAATATTTTCACCTCAAAAACTAAATCAAAGTGAACTTCAAAAAATTTCATGCTTTATGAACTTCAACGTTGGCCCCTTTGACTTTGACTTTTTTGTTGACTTTCTTTGACTTTGACTTTCTGCTGAAACTTTGACTGGAGGTGGGCCCCACATTGCTTGCCACATCAACCTTGATCCTCTGCTTGACTTCCATGTCAAAATTTGACTTATTTTGACTTTGGAAAAATTTTTATATTTTTCCAATTATTCATTTTTTTGAATTTTTTCTTCATTTTTGCCACTGTCACTGGAAAAATTGTCTTTTGAGGGACTCTGAGTCATTTTTTTGACCCCCAAAGTAGGCTCTAGGAGAATGTTGGGCCTCTGAGGATGAATTTCGAGTGGTCATACGCCCTAGACATTTCCTAAGGCCACTTATTTATGCCTTTACATAAAAAATAATTAAAAAATCCCGTTTTGCGGAAAATTTTTAACTATTAAAAAATCCTACTTAGACCTAGCCAAATTCCACGAAACTTTTTGTGTGATCTAGTATGGTAATATACATCGACCTTAGACACTAAGATGTGTCAGGGGCTCAATCTTCAAACCGTCACCTCGGCTTTGGGGTAAAAATGAGTGAAAAAATCCAGAGAATTATCCGCCTCTGAAAAAGAAGGGATAATTAACCGGATAAAAAACACTCCAAGGTGTACTCGTTTGCTGATCGAGTCCCACATCCTAGGCCTGTTACAAATTCAAGAAACATCATACTAGCATCACTTATTACAATTCCCCGCAGGGTGTGGAATCTGGGTACAAAGAAGAAAAATGATGAGAAGATAGAAGGAGAGTTTAAAAACTCTGTTGACTGATGACATCTGATGGTACAAGTGTCCTCTGGATCATCCTTGGGCATGGAGTCGTCAAATAATCGTCAGGTGCTACTCCAGCAGTCAACAGGCCTAAACCCAAAAAATCTCACGAAGTAATTGGCAAAAAGTTGACCTCAGAATTTTGGCCCAAATTCCCCTTAGCTCCTTTAGCTGCTGGCTGAGTTGGGACCCTTGTTTGACCCCTTAGATATTCCTAGAAAATTCGATAAAATCAGGAGTGTGATCCTTGCCCAAAACCCAGAAAGGGTTTCCCTTTGTTCCAACCTTCAAAAATTGACCTTTCACAGCTTGGCCCTCCTCCAATTTTGACTCCTGTTGTTGCCACTGATCTTGTCAATCTCTTCTCTCCCAACTCCAGAAATCCTCCTCAAATGGCCCTCCAAGTGATCTACTTCTCCCGACCAACTCCAACTCTACAATTCCTTCCTCCAACTCCCACGTGAGCCTAGTGGTGGCTCTCTGCGCAGGCCCCGGGTAACTGTAAATCGAGCTGCTAGGATCCTGGTTCTATTGGCTCCAAAACTCACAGGAAAGGCTGACCCTTTGTTGCTCTCCCAATCCTCTAACTCTCTCGAAAAATGCTTGATCACTGATAGCTCCAAACTCCCCCTGCGTATTCTCCAGCTGGCCAAAAATACGCACTCCCTGTTGTGGCTGAATGGTAGTGTTGTACACACTCCCGGAACTCCTAAAATACTTATGGAACTACCTCTCTAGGGCGAGCACAGATGGTCCCCCAAAGTAGAGGTTGAATCTCCTGCTTGAAAGATTCATGTCTAAACAGCTAGTTGACTTAGCAAAACAGCAGAGAAAACAATCAAGTAATTTTGATTGCAAGGTGTAAGAATGAATCCAAATGAGAGCTCTCTCCTCCTTTTATCTTTGTGGGCCTTCCTTGCTTCATGTGGGCCCCTCCATCTAGCACTTCGAATTCCCTCCAAACCATTCGAATGGCCTACTTCAAATTCCCACGTGGGTGGCCCCCACCTTCCACTAGCAACCAAATTAAGTTGAATTTCCTCCTAAGTCCCTAATTCGAAAATGTTGTGTTCTTTCCCTTAGCCAAAATTGTGCAAAAATGTGTGGAAACACTCTATTACAAATGTGTTTGAGAAGGGACATGATAGTAGGTCATTTCCCCCTTTTGAATATGGTCATGATAAAAGGTAGCTTATTTGGTGTGATCCTTCATGCTAACCATCCCTTCATCCTTCTCATCATGTTCCTGGGGACCCCATGAAGCATTACACCACTAAAAAGACTTTTGAGAAGGACCACTTGAGCCTGGTCATTGATTTCTCCATATTTAGGGTTGAGGGAATGATCTGATGGGTCCAACCTGATTCATGTTCTTCCCACTTTTCCATGGCCCCTTTGTATGATTCATGGTCGCCAAACTTGAGCCAGTGAGCTTTGCGCACTATCAAAATGAGGGGAAATTTGTCCCAAATTCTGGCCTCAATAGCTGCCCTGCAAATGCTCCAAATCCCTAGCCTCAACTATGAAGAATGTCTTAGCAAAAGCCCAGAGTCTTCAACTGTAGTTGCTCCAAATGATGGTGCCACAAACTCCTCCCGTGCCCAGGAAATGCGCAAAGTTGAGTAAATCTCTTGCGGTAAGCTCAAGGGAAGCCCTGAATTGGACTCCCAAATTACCTCACTAGGGAGACACTCAAAGTTCTCCGAAATGAGGGTGGAATTCCGCTTGGAATTCCTGGTGCTAAGCAACACTTTGGCCCTTGTGCTAAACAACTCCAAGAGGGGCTGTAATGTAAAGTGTAACAGTCAAAAGATAACCCACAAAATGAGTCCATCCTCCTTTTATAATTTCTCCTCATGCCTCTAGACTCCTTTTTTAATATTATTTTATTGGTGGGGACCATTTTCCACTAAGTTACTTTTGCCACCATTTAATAAAATAATAATTTGCTGCTATTCTCCAATAAAACAATACTACCCACATTTTTCCAATAATGTTTGCCCCTTTTTAATTATAACTAAAACTGGGCAAAATCCCTTAATGACTCCCATCCTTACAAAATTGGGGATATTACATTTTTGATGTACTATATTGCAATTGCATGGTTAGAAGTTAGAATCCCCACTATTAGATCACGTGCATCTAAGCTGTAGTAAGCATAGAACTGAAAATTTCCTACTCGTCCAGTTACTACACATTATTAACTGTCGATTATACAAATTAAGCACAAAAAATGGGCCAGTTCAGTATTATGGGAAGAACTATATATAATATTGTACAATGCAGCATACAAAACCAAAAGGATAGTGCCATCCCTCTTTGGTGGAATTAATTTACAGGCCCTCTAAGAAATATATTGTTCTATTAATTACTTCAAAACAAAACACAATTTCCAGTTCACCTGTAGGAGTGACGATATGTTTTTCGGTGAATGGAAGATGGCCTAGGCCATTCTCAACAACCTGCTTAGACACAGGAAAGACAAAAAATTCAGAAGATTACCTCAGTAGACAATCAAACAAGAAGCAAAACAAGGCAATGCTACAGGATACCTAGGCCTTTTATACTTCAAAATGTTTCTCTGTAAAGGAAAGTTAAATCAAAGATACCAATCGAATGAGCCGATCTGAGTAAAAGACAAAATCATGCTTTGTGGTTTCACGATCCCGAATGAGTGTATGCATCCCACGAATCTGCAAAGTCAAAAAAGCTTAAAAGCTATTACAATTCAATTTTTGATAGCAAACACCAAACTTAAACACTACAAATTGCAGTAGTTCCATTTATTCACTAATCCTCAAGTATGCATTGCTTTCAATCTATATAATGGAATTCCTTAAAATCAATGAAATAAACGAAAGTGTTTACCAGCAAATCTTACTGGATGACATCTACAAAAATCATTATACCTGGAAAGTAGTTTGGATGACATAGAGATTGGGATAAATCTTGCACAGATCATGTTGTCCAAGCTTTGTCTGAATGTGTTGCACAATAAGATTGATTGCAACATAGTTGTCTCCTCCTCGTGGGATAATAACATCAGCATACTTTTTGGAAGGTAGTATAAAATCATCAAAAGATGGCTTGACAAACTTGGCATACTGCAGCATATAAAGATTTGAAGAAACCCATCTAAGAATGGTATAATTCTGATTAAAAATAATAATATGCAAAAGCAGATCAATATACAAGCATCCAATGCCCTGCCTCATTCCTACATAAGTCAGAGAGGAACACAAGTATGCAAGTGTTTGTAACTAGCAAAACAGGTTTTTGTAATGCAAAATGAAGTAAAACAGGTGTAATCTCTAACAAATATTCATGATAATGAGGTAGACAGTTATATTGTTTCCAAGATTTCCCTATGAAAACCTTGCGTCGTTATCATCAAGCCAATATTGCAACAATAAAGTACCAACATGCAGAAATATAGTTAAATAGTGTTCCCCAGAATTTATCTGGTGGTTGTTAGGGGGCAACACAAAAGGGATTATTGGTATCTACTGCCAACTATGGGAAGATCATTCCTTATATAAATCACTAATGAAGTAATCCTGGGTTTGACAAGTAAAGAAAGCAGTAATAACAAGGTTGTAGGGGGGAGATGCCAGATGGGAAGAAAGAGGGCGAAAGGAAAGAGATCACAGGGGTATGTGAGGTTCAGACAACATAGGGGGGCATTCTGACAGTTGCATAGATGTACACAAGGAGCATACTGTAGCCCCAAATGCTGGTATAGCATCAGAATAATTGTTAGGAGAAGGCACAGTTAGTTTTACAACAGATTTTGCAGGTTCAGGTACAATGACAGATGCACATGCTGAGGAAGGTAATGATGCAACCTCTGCTCTAGGTTACAAAGGCCATACAGTAGATGGGTTTAGGTTTTGAGTGAGTCTGTATGGTGATGGGCGCTGCCATGATGTTGGAAATACTAGGAGGTGGGTGAATCAGTATTTCGTAGCAATTAGTAACTTATTAATCTTTTCAGAGCATTAATTAATCTTCAGTATCAATTCAAAACATAAACAAGCAGTAAACAGTAGACACCAAAGTTTTTATGTGGAAACCCTTCTGAGAGAAAAACTACCAAACACTTCTCTAATAATTTATGAGTACATTAATGCTTCAACTCCCTAGTACTCTAGGTAAGTGTTCAATTTTCCAACCTCAACTGGAAGGATGCTTCAACGCCCTGGTTTTATCAGCCAATGTTAAAAGGATGCTCTAATACCCTTGCAAGCTAAATTTTGCCCTAGCACCACCCTGTTCATTTTTCACAAGGCTATGTTGTTCTTTGCTCTAGATAACTGCATTACATCTTTTACACGTTAAATTCACCCCACAACATCATAACATCTTTACATCATTAGCAATTCTATAGAAAGAACAATATCAATAACAATGCAGTGGACCAATAAAATAAACATCAGAAGAAAAACATGCACAAATAGAGACACCAGAATTGATCAGAGACCAGGCCAAAACCCCACAAGGCTGAAAACCTAGATTTCTTTCTTCTTCTTCTTCTATTAGATTTCATCAATAGTTCAGCTGAGATACAAAGTATCAATATCATGAGACATAGTCCAACACATCAAATTACCTAGGGCCTATACATATCTTGTTCACAACTTCGTTTGTGAACAAGATTTATTGTCAATATTGCCATACCATACTGTTATCAAATAATAATAATGACACTAATATCATGCAACCACATTACTGAATCGATTGAATGAAAAAACTCCTTGAAAAGAGAGATTTGGGAGTAGTCTAGTGGAATGGTGTTTTAGGGCTGTTGAAGAACCTGCGACGGCAAACCTGTACAAACCTCTACACTACTGTCATTACCGCCAGCAATACAACAAACCATAAGCGACAAGGAGAGTCGCGCGAATCATGAATCCCCCCCAGGGGAGGACGCTGCGCCTCCCCCCAGTGAAAATGGAACTCCTCAAATGCATGAGGAAGGTATCAGACACAGTGAACAAGATGGATCTAGAGCGGAAACAGATCCACAAAATGCCAAGACGAATGACAAAGAGCATCCCCAAGTCACATCGACCACCTGTAAGCCGGTTGCTGCTGAATGCCCGAAGATAGAGCTCCCAAGTCACCAGATTAATGCTTAGATGCAGTACATGAGAGATCATGCCATGATTGGCAAATTCATCGGACTATGGCCAATAGAGAAAGTGTTGCATGGTTGGATAGCAGCTAAGTGGAAACCGAAAGGACACATAACCCTGCAACTAGGGCCCAAAGGCTTCGTCACGGCCATCTTTAACTGCTTAGAGGACCAAAACAAAGTCCTAGATGGAGGGCCCTATTTCTTCAATGCAGCTGCCTGTATCTGAGGGACTGGGTTGAGCGATTTAATCCGGACAAAGAAGATCTCAGTTGGGCACCAGTCTAGATCTATGTCTACTCACTCCCTCTGGAATACAGGGTCGAAGAGTCTTTACAAGACATTGGAAATGGTCTCGGTGAATTTATCAAAATTGCAGAGGAGACAAAACTTCGAAGATACACTTCCTATGCCCCAATCTGCGTTTATATGCATCTCAGCAAGGCACTTCCGGATGTGGTAAGTCTCTATCATGACGATGTTGAATGGCTTAAGTTAATATATTATGAACATGTCCAGTTTAGATGCAGGAGATGCCATGCCCTTGGACATCTATTTCGTGACTGTCCTTTAAATCAGAAACCCTCGACCCCCTCAGCCTCTGATAAGCCTGATTCGGATGGCTTCACTAAAGTCACCAATTGTAGGAAAAACCACAAGAAACCTGCTTCAAACCCTAAGATGCCTCATGCTAGTCCATCCAAGCCATCTACGAGCAATAGTTTTGAAACGTTGGCCCGCCGGGATGTTTATAACTTTATAACTCTGAAAACCCCGCCCCCTCAGAGGAGGAACCAAGATGGACACGCAATCTACCCATTTCGATTCCAAGAAATCCCAAAAAGATACCCTACCCACAGATCTTTCCTCCTCGGCTCCGAGTAAAGTCCCAACTTGGAACTCTCAGGGTATGGAGGTAGATAACATGCAGCCTGCTTCTACAATGGCAACAGAAACAACAAAAGGAATAAGTGATACCTAGCACATGGAAGAGGAACCAGAAAGCATAGATATTGGGGATTTGGATATTCTTGGCCTAGAGCAGGCATGCAAAAACAAAAAATTATGACAAAATTCCAGAGAGATAGCTGGAGAAACTGGAAGTGATCCTCTCAAGGGCACAACGGCAAAAATCCCTAGGCATTCAGAGTGGAGGTCTCTGGGATGGGAAAAATACTACCAAAGACAACAAAAAGAGAGGAAGGAAAACGGATCTCCAACGAACCATCCGCATTGGGGAAATGCTGGTGAAGTCAAGAAGATACTCCAAGCTTACAAAGTATTACAACTCTCTCCCCAACATTCCATCATGAAGCTAATCTCATGGAATATCAGAGGGCTCAATGGCCCCGGGAAATGCAGACTGATTAAAAATATGATACAGCAAGAGAAGCCTCAAATCCTCTTTTTGCAAGAAACCAAATGCAACTCTACCTCTCTGGACCAAACTGCTGCAAAAGTCTGGCCAGGTAGTCTTGCAGCCGCGATGGATGCCTCTAGTGTTTCAGGTGGCCTGGCAATCATTTGGGATGCACGCGCCATTACGCTCAATAACATACATGCAAACAAGCATTTCATTTAAGCTACTTTCCACATCATAGGGACCAGTATACACGGTCATTTAACCAATGTCTACTTTCCCCAGGAGGCTATGTAAAAGGTAGACATTCTGAATACCCTATCTTTAATTAATGCTGAAATAACTCATCCGCTCTGGATCACTGGGGGTGACTTCAATATGATAACCAAGTTGGAGGAAAAACGGGGCGGAAGGAACAAACTAGACAACGAAAATAATAATCTAAAAGATTTCATTCAAAACAACTGGCTCATTGACATGCCATTCAATAATGGACTTTACACTTGGAATAATAAAAGAGTAGGTTCACATCAAATTGCTTCTCGTCTGGACAGATTCTTACTCTCAGACAACGCAATCCATCTAGGAGGAGACCTCTCAGCTTCAATACTGCCGCTCTCAGGTTCAGATCACTGGCCAAATTCTCTCCAATGGTCACGACCAGGCAATGCTACCCGTCGGCCATTTCGCTTTGAAGCCTTTTGGATGACACATCCGGATTTCATCAACCTAATAAAATCAGAATGGAATAATTTCTCTCCAAACGGTTCAAAAATGTTTCAATTTCAGCAGAAGCTTAAACACCTCAAGAGTAAAATAAAACATTGGAACCATTCTTCATTTGGTAACATTTTCCAGGCTCAAATTGCTCTCGACCAAGACATGAAACGGTTGCAGCAAAGGATCACCACAGAAGGCAGATCAAAGGAATTTTCAGAACAGGAAAAGTCTCTTGAATCTCAGATATCAGAGAGGGCAAACAGGAAGAAACACTTTGGAGGCAAAAATCGAGAATTAAATGGCTCAAGGAAGGAGAAAAAAACACAAAATTTTTCCACCGCACTACTATTCAACGAAGAATGAATAACAACATCACTCACATCCAAAATGAGCAGGGAGTAAAGGTGGAAAAACATGAAGATATCGAACACGAACTTCACAACTACTTCAAGCAGGCTCATCAAGAACCACAGGTTGACAGATAACAGGCCATAGAGAAAATAACAAAAAACATTCCAAAAGTCATCACAGAGGAGCACAATCAAATCTTACTCAGGCCGATCGACTTACAGGAGGTGGAAAGTGCAGTACGTCAATTGAAAGAAGGGAAGGCGCCTAGCCCTGACGGTTTTACATCCAATTTTTTCCACAATTTCTGGGAGCTGATAAAAATGGAAGTCTGGCAGGTCGTTGAGGAATCGAGAACTTTGCGATGGATGCTTCCTGCAATGAATGCCACATTCATCGCCCTCATTCCCAAGGAAGCTCAATCCAGTACCCCTTACAAATACCGGCTTATTGCCCTGTGTAACGTCATTTACAAGATCATCTCCAAAATCATTGCCTCAAGACTCAAATCGTTGCTACCACTTCTCATTTCGCCTGAGCAATCCAGATATGTGGAAGGCAGACAGATTACGGATGGCATCATCCTTACTCACAAAATCATCCACTCCCTGAAGCACTCCAAAAAGTCAGGTATGCTCCTTAAAATAGACCTCTCAAAAGCCTTTGATAGCTTAAGCTGGTTGTATATTCAAAAGACTCTAATTGCCTTTGGTTTCTCTCTCCCTTGGGTAAGATGGGTAATGAGTCTCATATCTTCCTCCTCCTCTATTTTGATCAATGGCATTCCCTCCTCTCCTTTCCATCCTTCCAGAGGAATCAGACAGGGAGATCCTCTCTCCCCTTTCCTCTTCATTATTATGGCGAAAGGTCTTGGCCGAAGCATTAAAAATGCTCTGCAATCCCAGCATCTAAGAGGTCTTTCCTTTCCTAACACCCCTGCTTTCACCCACCAACAATTCGTGGATGACAACATGCTTTTTGGTCATCTTTCAGTCCAGGAAGCATGTCAATTCAAATCTCCATTGACGGATTTTTCGGATGCCTCTGGCGCAAGAATAAATAAAGCCAAATCCCAAATTTTCTTTTTTCATATCCCTGTTTTTACCCAAGCTTCCATCGCCCGCATACTTGGATTCACAATTGCTGCTCTCCCTTCCAAATATCTTAGCGCTCCCATAACTGACTCTGCTCTAAAACACTCATCTTGGAGGATGCTCTTAGAAAAACTGGAGGCGTGCCTTTCCTCTTGGACTCATAGGGCCCTCAATATGGCCAGTCGTTTAATCTTAATTAAGGCGGTTCTCCAATCTATGTCATTGTATCTCTTCTCAATCTTGGCAGCACCCAAATGGGTTCTCAAAGAAATCAAACATCTCCAGCGATCTTTTCTGTGGGGCAATTCGGGACAAAATCGCAAATGGGCTCTATTAAATGGGACACAGTTTGTCTACTGAAGCTTGCAGGTGGAACTGGACTTCGAGATCCTTATCACAGCAACATGGTCATGGGTGCTCGCATTTGGTGGAAATGACTTACCGCGCCGTTCACCCCCTGGGCCACCACTGGACAGCAAAATATGCCAGTAATCGACCTACAGAAGAACTAATCCGAATTTCAAAAGTCAGTCCGGAATCTCTAATCTGGAATGCAGCCAAGCAACACAAGATCTTAATTCAGCAGCACAGTTTCTCAGAAGTTAAGGATGGCAACACAGCAAGGTTCTGGGAAGATTCCTGGCAGCAGCAACCCAAGTGTAAGGACTTCATCTTACCTCATCAAATCCCGGAGCAGGAAATGCAGACATCTGACAAAGTCAAGCATTTCTGGAGCCCTTCCATAACACAGGGGTACAGGCAATGGCTTCGCACGGACCACATCTTAAGACATGGAACAAAATCAGCTCAACAGATTCTTGGTACAGAACTAACAAAAAGGAGAATACAATATTCAGATAAAAAGGATGTTCTTAGATGGGGCTATGAAGAAAAAGGAACTTTCACTACTCGGAGGCCTACAACATCATCATAAAGGAACAAACCGTCAAAGATCCTCTCTGGAACAAAGTCTAGGACCCCAATCTTTGGCCGAAAGTTTCCACCTTTCTATGGCTTTTATGTCAACAAAATCCTTACGTGGGATAATCTCTGGAAGAGAAACTTCCACGGCCCCTCCATTTGTCCCAACTGTAAGCAAGAAGCAGAATCCACTAAGCATCTTATGCATTCTTGTCCACTAGCACACAAACTCTAGGAAAAGGTCAGTTTAGATGTCAAAAGGATGGACGGATCCAATGAGACATCATATCCACTGTTCGCAACTAGGCTTGAACCCATTTAAAAGCAAGATTTTAAACTCCTTATGGAAGCTTATTCCGAGCTTTCTCATGTGGACAATATGGAAGGAGAGAAACCAGCGAATCTTCAAGGACCAATCCTCGCCATTGGAAATTCTTTGGAATACTGTATGTCAAAATATCATGGAAACCTTACTTTGTCAAACATGGCATGAGGAGGACTTTCCCTCCCTCCCTCAGGAGCAAAACATATGGGCAAACTGGAACCTTCAGTGAAATAAAGAGATGATAATCAAAGGAAAAACTCCAGCTAAGAGCAGGACACCAGATAAGTGGCTTCCTCGTCCCCGTCACATGATCCAGCTAAACTTTTATGGAGCCTCGAAAGGGAATCTAGGCAAAATAGGATTTGGGGGAATATTCAGGGATCATAAGGGAGCTCCCCTTCTATCCTACTTAGGCTCAAACGGATGGGACACTAATAACTCGGCAGAATT
This sequence comes from Pinus taeda, assembly GCA_000404065.3. NCBI lineage: Eukaryota > Viridiplantae > Streptophyta > Pinopsida > Pinales > Pinaceae > Pinus > Pinus taeda. The sequence goes on along the minus strand of APFE031417157.1, from coordinate 3,077 downwards.
AGAAGGTTTATGGCAGGGACTCCTTCTAGCTCAAAATCATGGTTTTTTCCCGCTTGTTATAGAAAGCGATTCGCAGATCCTTATAAATATGGTCAACAAAATTTTGCAGGGAACACCATCAAGCAAAGTAAGCAACAGTTGGAGATTGGTGAGTCGACTAGAACTTATTGAAATCTGGCTCTCTTCCCACATAGCGGTCAATCTCAAGCACATATGTCGGGATGGAAACAAAGTGGCTGACCTATTAGCCAATATAGGGGTGGAAAGTGGGAGGGATCTCCATACAAGTTCACTTTCTACGCTAGCCACTGAACACTAGTTATTGGAATATAAGGAACTGGTGAAGAGTGAAATGGCACAAGAAGAAGAAGCGCACCTGGATGCGGGTGACCAATGAGGCATTTAATGGAGACTCGACTAATCGGCAGCGTTCGAACGAGCTAGATGGTGGCCAGCGCACCATCCCAAGCCCACCTGAAACGAATGCAGGCCCGCCTGCAAGCTGCATTTAATGGCCGCTCAGGCCGAGACCCGGACATAGTTTTCCTTGACATGGAGCCTTTCAACCCCTCAGTCTTCCCTCCTTCCCTTAGTATTTGCCCACCCCAAGCTAGAAATCCCTATAGTAGAACTATTACCGAGAGCTGCTGCTGGCTTCTATGCTGTATCGACCATGGAAATGGGCATCATTATTCCCATTCCAAGCTTTGCCCTCTGAATCTGCCCAGTCGCCCTTTGTTCATACTCTGCTATCCTTCCCGGCATTCTATCATGTTGAATTCCCTTCCCACCATATTGACATGGTCTGTCACCAAATGAGGAGCCGCAGAGGTGGTACTCGCGGTGGCAGCACTCACCCACAGGGAACGCAGAGCTCCGAACCTGCCTCACCACCTCCTCCCCATGAAAATTCTCCCCCTCCCAGCTTGCCTCACAGACATTATCCTCAAGCTCGCAATGGACAGGGTCATGTGCAGGCTTCATACAACCACTTTTCCTTTGCAACCCAGTTCGGTCCCTCACTCAACTCAATTCAGGTTCCAGAGTAACCTGAATAGACCTATCATCACTGCCAACGTTACCATTGTCTTCTTTAAAGAAAGTGAGCAGCATAGCGCTCCTGTGAGAAACTCTAAAACGCAGCTTCAGGAGGAACGTAGTCATGGAATTGGTCATGACTCTGGGCTGCTCCCAGAAGAAGAAGGCAGGGGAATTTGGTGTGGCGGACTGCATGCAGAAGGAGGACACACTGGAGACATTCGACAACTAGGTGGCAGCTCAGTTCGAGTGTCTATTTCAATGGCTATGGTTGGCAGTTCGAGCGGCACTCTTCCTGCGAGGGAGCCACCAAGTGGCGTGGCGGAAGGCGGCGTGGCGGAAGCAGACAAGGATTGGCATCGGTACGCTTGTCGCATTGTCAAGGAGACTCCTGACCAACATGAACCCAAGTGAAGCCACGTGGTATTCGTTGCCACCCACACGCCAACTCAGAGCTTAGCTGCTGATTGGTTTGGTCCAGTCACTTGTTGTGTTTGATTTTTGTCTATATGATAGGCAGTTATGTCATAACTTCAGCTGTATTATGTTGTGTATTGTCGAAACTTCTTCTGGTTTCTTCTGTGTTGGGTCCAGGTCATATGTATGGTTTTTTTGCTATGGCAAACTGGTTTCCCCAAATATGGGGCAGTTTAGATCATAGTTGCGGGGGAGCGCCCCCCCCCCCCCCCTTGAACCCGCTCCCGAAGCGCGCTCCGGGCGGGAGAGCGGCTCGGGAGCGGCTTGGGAACGCGCTCCCTAAATTGCTCCCGGACGGGAGCGCGCTCCCTTCCAAAAAAATTTCGCTCCCTGTCGATTTCGGGAGCGATCTAGGGAGCGGCCGCTCCGTCGCTCCCGGAGCGATTTTTAAAGCCCGGGAGCAATCGGGGAGCGATTGCTCCCGATCGCTCCCGGGCTTTAAAAAATCGCTTCGGGAGCGATTTTAAGCTGGCCGGGAGCGGGTCGGCGGAAAAAAATTCCGCGGACCCAAAAAAAACTAAAATTTTATAATTTTTTTGTTTTGTTTTAAAAGGCCCTTTGGGCATAAAATCATTTCATTGTGAATGTTTGAAGTAGTTGAGGAGTTTGAAGAGCAAGAGTTTGGAGCAAGGAGCAATTGCTGAAGAGCGAGGAGCGAGGAGCAAGGAGCGAGGAGCAAGCCTGCAGAGGTAAGTAAGTTAACAATTTAGCTAATCTAGCTAGTTTAATTTAGTTAGGTAGTAATTTAGGGAATTTAATTAGTTTATTGAGTATTAAAATGATGAATTGCAATTAAATTAATAAATTAAGTTAATTAATGCCAATAAATGAAATTAATTTGCAGATTGTTGAATGAAAACCCTACAAACATCAAACACCATGGACCTCACCATATTTCTGGGCATTTTCCTCTTCCCGGTCCCTTTTATGGTTATTATGGTGCTGGAGGGTAGGAAACGGAGGGGCCAAACTGGAGAGGGGGATGAAGAAGCTGGAGAAAGTGAAATGGGTGAAAAACCCGGTGAGGAGGAGCTGGAGGAGGGTGAACAGGGCACTCAAAAGACTAAACAAGACCAAACCCCATTGTGGAAATATGTTCACAGGGCTGAAACAGGGAGAGGGGGTGGAACCACTAAATTTAATTGCCCCCATTGCAACACTGATTACACAGGTTCATACACCCGTGCTAGAAGACACCTCTGCGGGAAAAGGCCATGGGATGGAGAGAAACAAATAGGAATCAAAACTTGTGCAGCGGTGTCAACAGTGGATAGAGCCAAATACATAAGGGAGGAGGAGGAAGCCCAATACAAATCAAAAAAATCAAGGGGTTTCTTTGAACCAAGCTCACAATCACAAAGAACTCCTTCAGCATCCTCCCAAGGCAGTGGATATGGAGGCTCCGGGTCATCATCTTTAAGACGTAGAACCATATCAAATTTCCTTGATGAGGGGTGTAGGAATGATGTGGATTCAAAGGTTTATAGGTTTCTCTATGCATGTGGGATACCATTCAACGTTCTTCGCTCACCTTATTGGCACGAAATGATTTCGGCCATAAA